>JAQFYB010002549.1:0-23924 GCA_034694085.1 Pogonognathellus longicornis
ATGTAAAAGTCGAAAAACTCATTTCTCTCTCCCCATCCTAAGAATCATTTTCCTAAGGCTTGCTCTCGGTGGCAGTACATTGCATTTACAACCATTTGAAAGAATTATGACCAAAGTTTTTTGAGTGCTGACAGTGACAGATTATGGCAATGCTGACTATTGTGTTTCACTGAAGTAAATTGCCTCCTTGTGAACTGCTAGCTATAGTCTATGAGAAGAGAAAAGAAAGACAGATCCGATTTTGGTCTTAAATCATCATGCTGGAATTTATTTTTGCAATACTTTTTACTCATTCCACACAGGCTGATAAAACTGCAACTGCATAATTTAACATGTGTAACAAGATACTCATAATACTCAACGCAATGAGCAAAGGTTGTAAGGCCCCATATTATGTTGACAATTAACACAGGATTATTTTGAAAGATCATAAATATCTACTTAATTTTATACAATAGAGTGACGAAGCCAATTAAAGCCTATATCTAAGAAAGAATGACGAAAATGTTTATCTATCGATCGAAGAATTTGCCTCCACTGGAATCGGAATAATATTGCATCCAAGAAGACCTCTTCCACTCCAAGGTCCTGGAATCAAGGCAAGTTTGACAATGGCAGATCCTCTCTTCACTTTAACATAAACTGTGCGGCCAGCATTACTTTGAACTAAAGCTCCGATGTCATTGACAGAAGTAAAATTGTCTTCCCGTATGGATCCAAAGGCCAATATTTCGTCGTCCACTTTTAAACCCTATAATTTTAACAACCATCAATATTCAATACCAAAATACCATTGAATTAATTTACCAATGAATTTTTAGGACAGGTCAGAAAATGACAAAATATCTTGTTGAAGTTGAACAGGTAACAGATTAAGACTTACAGCATGAAATGCTGGTGATCCTTCCGACACTAAATTTACTTTAACAATGGGAATTTGTCTGGTGTCTTCAGTCGAGGAATCCTGACTGTCAATGTCCATTGACGATTCTCCACTTTCTCGAATGCGTTCATGATACAACTTCATTTTGGACTCAATTTCTTTGGTTACATTCTTATAGTCGTTTTGAAGGCCTATTAACCAAATTATAGCACTTAGTTTTCTTGGATATTATGGTATCTGCAAACAAATATACGGCTTTAACTGTTTCATTCGTCGTAAAATTACATATAATTTGGTGACGGGCATGTCGAACTTGGTATACATCAATATCGTTTCTGGGAAACCCCTCAGCATCGACAAGCGGCTCTGTCATTCCGATATGGTTCTGAAAAAATAATAATATAGCAAAAGGTTGAGGAGACATTCAATTTCAATCTGGAGAAGTGCAATATCGGCAATATGAGGATTGCATTTTCATGCATAAATGACACGAAATGGGCAGATAGTGTAAATCTTTCTAAAGTTGTAGCTAAACTACTTTTGACTGACTATCATCTGACTTGACCTTTAGCTGTTAGCATGAACATTGGCTATGCTTGTACATAACTGCAAGAGCAAAAATAAACAAAACAGGTTTCTAAGTACATCCCAAACCTTACTACATACTACAAGACAGCTTATCTCAATATTCAATATTAGGATGACGATAAGTGTAATTTTGGATATTGGATTGTGGGTTACCGAAGTCAGGATTTCACCAAGCGCTTGAATATTCTCTTCAATTACGTCTCGATGTTTCATAATACGTAATAAAACTTCTCTTGTGATTTCTTCGGCCATTTCTTCATTAATATTCGAAACACTACTACTCGGCAAACTCGGCATTGGCTGCTCGAACTTCATTCAAAAAAACACGATATTTTGAAGACACTGAATTTTTGGGAGTGGAGACTGACAATGACACTACCTACACGAAACTACCAGTTTTTGAAAAATTAAGAGTGACAAAAGTACTTATGAATACGACAAATTCATTAAAAATTTCAACTTTGACGAAAAGTTAATGACAAAATATTGTCAACAACTAAGAAACAAAAAATCTCAAGATTGAATGACTTTCAATTTAAAATCCGTATCTTCCGCTCTATTCATTCTGACACCAAGGTGTGAGCGCACTGTTTCTTATAAATTTCAAACCAAAACTGATTCCAGCTATTCTTAACTTACCCCAAGCTGGGGTCTCCACACTACTACTCTCAAGGACTCTCCACTCTCCAGCTAGGTATACCAATGAATGTTTATTTATGAACCTAAGTTTCATGTCCCTGGACAAAATGAAAAAAAAACTCAATGAAAAATCTAATGTTTGGATTTAAACTCATGTTTTTAAGAAGTGCCAATTTTTGCTTTTTGAAGTGACAATCACATGAAACAGATTGTTGCTCAGTACGAATAATATTATGGTAGTACGTACGATAATTAAGAATACACAACACGTTAAAAAGTAAACTTAGTTGAATACATCATAAGATATTTTACTTTAATAATTCAGAACAAGGCAGAAGATACAAATACATTCATTGCTATACTAACATCTTACGTTCCATGAACTACTGACTACAGATTTAATCGTCTATAAAATTAAAATTGATTCACGATTTGTTCGCTGTAGTTTAATTAGCAAATATTAACAGTTATTTATGTGGGGGATAATAAATGTTTTTAATGCTACGACGCAACTACTAAATGGAAATTGCAAACATTATGCTACTCCCGCTTCAAAACGTCAATGAACAAAAACAATTTTTGTATTATGTACTGGGTAGTAAAGGGGTGGAACTGACGGCAATTGTGATGCAGGTCAAAAGTTGAGATTTACTGTTTCTTGAATTGACCATACACCCAATTAACCGCTGGACCGATAGGGTTCCCTATAAGAGGTGCCTCTTTGGCTTTCGCTGCGGCTTGGTTGCCGATGCTTTCTAATTCAGCCAATCGTTTTTGTTTTTCTCGAAACTCGGATATTGGATCCGGATACTTAGAATAATATTCCAAAACTCCACGAACATCCTGAACTTCACTTGTGCTGATTGCTACAATTACAAAGTAAACAAAAGATATAATCTTAATTTTCCAATTCTTCCAAACAATTAAATGTCAATGCTAAGTCGTTTTATATTATATTGTAAAATGAAATGAAATAATATGAAGCATGAAATACTTTTCAAAAGAGCAGCCAAGTCGAATAAGGTGCGATCATCGTCATTGCCTTTCCATCTGGGTAAAACAATTGTGTTGTTTCGATATCCTGATACTACTTTCTCATCACAATCGATCATTATTACCTGCATGTATTAAATTATTAATCGCGATCAATACATATAAATAAATATATTATTTATACATTAACAATTTACAAGTATTAAGTGCTTTTTAAAGCATAATGAAACGATGAATATAATATTATGATGTTACTACGCTTACTTTGGACAAATCTCTATTGACTTTTCCAATTTCTTTCATATGAACACCTCCTTCATATTTTGTTGAGTCTCTGAAAAGTCTGTACATCACTATTCCTTGTGAATCCAGAGCATCGATAATAGGAAAAGCTGTGTATCCTAATTCTGCGGTGTAAATGACAACTTCAAAATTATAACCTGCTGCTAACTGGCTAAAGAAATAGTCCATTCCTGGTCGCTTTTTGAATCGCCATCCGGTTTTATACTGTAATTAGTATACATAATTAAAATTAAAATCAATATAAAATGTTAAAATATGGTACAAGCAGTATTTCAAACGTTAGGGGTATTACTGTCCAATCAGGATGCACCAAGACACCAGTAAGTTCAATTAAAAGCGTGTAAGGAGGCTGTATGTAGGGATGCTTTAAGGGATCCGGAAGCAAGCGATCTCTTGTAGGATTCGCCAAAAATGTTGCATAATTTTGCATTTCAGAAATAGCTCGTCGAACATATTGAGTAAGTACGCTAATATCAGAAAACTCGTCTTTTATAACATTTCCCCTATGATCCGTCATAGGTGCTCCTGTAAAAAATAATATTATTTATTTTTTAACTGTTAATTATAAACTCGGTTATCGAGTTCAGGTGAGAACCATAAACCTCACAATACAATAATACAAATGGTCTACATGAGAAACCTATGAGATCAAAATCAAATTAATATTTTCTTTGGACATTTTTATACATCAATGTTAGTGCCATAAAGACATTTACCCCAAACAAATATGACGTAAAGTAAGCCTCCGACAAACATTGAACCAAATGCATACAGAGTGAACTTAAGTGCCCTTAATTGATTTTGTTGTTGTTTAATCTTTTCCGCCTCCTCTTCTGTTTGATCGGACGATTCTTCTTTCTTGTCTTTTTCAGCCTCTGCTTGAATTTTCGATTTTAGAACCTAGAATAAAAATAGAAGTGTATGTTAACAAAAACAAGTAAAACAAAGTGATAATCCTTCAGCAATGCCAGAATTGCCTGGTGAGGTACCTGATCAGCCAACCCTCCCGTTGATGCAGAAGTCGAATACGAAACCCATGTTAAATTATTTTGCTTATAAAATGCAGAACGAGGCAGCTGCTGACTCGTGCAATGACACTGACGATGGCCATGTTTTGAAAAGCCAAATAAATGCTTAGATAACTGAGAAGATGCCGTATGGAGGCGATTAGGTCCTAAAAATGTCGACAATTCCTTGGTGCAAATTTTCAAACCAGGCTTGAACACCATCAAAGAGGAACGAAACATGCATTGAAGGGGCATGTTTCAAACGTCCTTCACCCAGGCACCAGTTGTTCTAAAAACAAAATGTAAAAATTCATTATAATATAGTTGTTCAGTAGTTAATTTAGTAATCAGTAAACTAAAAAACAATATTTCTTTTACCAGATATTCAGTATTAATTTATTGTGTCAATAAATGATGATTCTGACGTAATGAAAACTACACTAGTCGATCACTTCGCTTCGATCGCTGCTTTCGAATTTCGAATGAGTCTTTCGTGTGTTGTGAAGCGTTCTCCGAAAGTTTTTGAAAAATGACACCAAATTACTAAAGATTCGACTTTGAAACTAGAAAACTATTATTTTGAGTTTTTGATGAATTCCAAATGTTCCAAACCGGAGTGTGGTTCACAAATGCTATTCGGTTTTGTGCGCGTTAACATAGGAACTTTACTTTCATGGGGTATTCTGAGAAACCAAGAGAAAGACAGTGAAAGCAACCAATAATTCTCACAATTACAATAATTACAACTACACCGTCTACACCTAACAAATACACATTACATACGACTTTCTTCGTAATTCCAGTTCCAGCTCAATTATTAAGTGAAATAACTCTGATAACGGACTGGCGTAGCCTAATACGGAAAAAATAGATAAAAAAATAACAAAAAAGTACAAAAAATCTTAAATTACTTTTTTTGAATTCCGAAATCGCGAAAATTTTCACAATACGTGCGAATTTTAAGTATTTTATGATCATTTATGCCCAAAGCCCAAATTGTTTGCGTATCACGGAAAAATGATCACTATAAACCTCATGTTTTGAGTTTGCCCCCCCCCTCGAAATCAAACCCTGGCTACGCCTATGTCCCATACTTTATGGGTTTCCGTCTGTTTGTTTTGCCACTTTTCACATTCTGAGCCTCTCCCATGCAAGTACTATTTAACTAGCACAGTTATACGGTAAAATATCTCTGCATGTTAAGTATGTTATGCATTAACATTATTCATGAAAGGGTACAACATCACTTTATATGCATTAGTGCAACATCATAGTCCTACTAGTCGTAGATTAAAAGTTTTATTATTTATTTATTAATAAGAGTGCTTTCACCAACTTTCACAAATGGAATATACATTTCCTATTTATCCTTAAAAAAACGAATCGTCCATGATGAATAAAAAACTTTGTGAAAAAAGTCAAAACTTTTGTGATGAAACCTTGTGAAGCTTTATTGGTGGCTAAATGCCTTTTTAAGTAAAAATGATTCTTGAAATCTGTTTTACTTTTATTTATATGTCAATTATTTCAAGCCCTTTTTCCTCAGGAAGAATCAAGTAACTATGAATTTATGATTTTGGTACACAATTTTTTCAAATAAAAGAATCGCCTGATATATTATGATTTATAAACTATGAACTTTATTTTGGGACCCGCAATTACTACAAGTTAATGAAAATATTACATTTAAAAATATGAAACATAAAATTGTGGACATGCATAATGAACACGTAGTTAGACAAACACCTTTTGGGAAACAAATGAGTGATGTATGAGAATGGATGACGATACAATATGAGTAAGGATGATGTATGAATTATAGCTATGACACTGGACATTATGAAGAAATGATTAGTTGACAAAAGACGACTAAATGTTCATACATACAAGTATATGTGTTTATTGATCATCAAAAGGACAATAATGCTATATCATCCAATAAATGTGTAATGCCAACAATTTTCTATTAGTACTTATTTTCGGAGTAATATTGCTTAATCCCTCTTTAATAAGAATGACATGTTTCTGGTTGTAATGCAGTTTTCAAGTCAATAGATGATTATGCTCAGGATTGGATTAGTGTACTGTACTCATTTTTTGTGAATGAATGTGTTACGCAACTTTGCATACACGTACGTCTCTCCTTCTGTGGGACATTGTTAATTTAACTGTTTTAAAAGTGCTGTGCTCTGCTCATTCAACATACAATACGCATAATAAGTATTATTATTATTATTTCATATAATTATAAATTATTTTTATCTTATATATTTCTCTAACGTTGCTACAAATAGTACAGTAAAGCGCAGGAGTAAAATATGGATACATTAAACATCATACTTAATCATAATTACAAGATTACAACTATAACTGTGGAATTACGCTTGTGTAGAATACAATAATACTTTTTACAACAGGGGCAAGATTTACAAGACTTTTACGCTTAACTAAATGTAAGTTAACTAGCAATACTTACAAGAAACGTACTGCATTTTCGATTACAATAATAAATAATAACAGTACATCGTTAATATTATTATGTTTACAATAGCTATGAATTAATTCTTATATATACACACATAAATAGGTAGAGTCACTTTTAACAAAGACTTTTACCAATTCAGTATCTATACATACAAACTTAAATGCTTCATACTGGTTGCAATGTACAATGTACTGGAGCATTTTCTACAATAATTGTTACATTCATTTTGCCTTAACTCTATTTATTCTTAGGATTAATCTATTGTATGTTATACTTTTCTAACAAGAGTGATTTCCACAGATCACACCAATATATTATGTGTATAGCTATATCAATTATGTACACATTACAATGTTACAATACACCACACATTGACACATCAATCTTAAATATGTAATTGTCTTAAATGATAGCCGTTGTACATACCTACATGCACTCTTCACAGTTCACACAATACAAGAAATTCGCATTTACAACAATGATTTAAAACAGTATGATATATTAAAATTTGAATTATAATATGTACCTTTGGATAAACTACAGTGATAACAGTATGTGTATATGTGATGCAGGTAATACAATAATTCTTATCTTTATCTTACACTAACAAGTACCTACTATACATTTTGCACTTAAATAGAATTCAGTTGTAGATTCAATTTCAACTGATACACTACGCCACATAGGAGGTCCCTTGATATTCTAGGAAAATTATATATTTCATAAGGATTTATTACACAGTGTATCTTATTACATATATTAACTATGTTAGTTAGTCCTATGTAGGTAAATTAGTACTTCTAAAACAGTTATAAGATTGTTCTGTTTTTCAAAAATTCGATTGGTAAACACAAACACAATACGTTCAATGAGTCGTAAAAATGCAGTTTTTTAGTATTGGAAATCTATTTTTATGTTAAACTTTTTCTTTTGATTACAACCACATACAAATATATTGCTTATTGTTAGTAGACTTCATAGGGTTTAGTTTGGGGTCCTGTGGGACTGGGTGTCTTTTCATATTAGGTTTGTAACAGTAAAACACAAACTTGTTCGTGCATGCTACGAATAATAATTTAGAATAAAATAAACTGTTGTAGAATAAAATAGAGTCCATTGGTAAAACCTCTGCCCTTCAGCAATTGTAATTTTATGTGCTAACAGTTATATAACTTACGTGAGACAACTTCTAAAATTTTTGAGAAACATTAATTTTCCTAATAACGAATACCAAGTGGAAACTAATTCTAGTACTTTGCAATTAAAGTAGTAATAGATTACATAAGTACAATTACAGATACACGGAGTAGTGTTTTTCAGTATATATGTGGATAATACTGATACTATTATGAAATATGTATCTGAAAGTTCAGAAATAACGCATTTTTCTACGCATTTTCGCTTATTTCGTTTTGTACACATGTAGCGGATTCTTTTATGATTTTAGTGATAACATTTTCTATATATCCCCCTTCAAATCCCCATCTACTTAATTCATTTTTAATTGATTTACAGTTCAACTGGGTCATTGCATTGCATTGTGGCGTAAATAAAAATTTAAAAACATTCTTTGTGTTGACATGAGTCGATAAATCCTACAGTTACAATTACAATTGAATAAATAAATACTATGTCTGATAGTACAGTTAGAATCATAACATGATTAACTTAAATATATGAATAACACAACAAAATAAATGTCTTCTTCTATGTCAAGCTTATCTACTAGCATTAAATGTCGTCACAAAAAGTAAACATATTATACCATTTTATATCTACCATAGATGATATCACAGTTTCCTAGCAAATATATTCTTTTGGAAACATGTGCGATTTAAAGTAAAATCCACACAATGAGAATCCCGCAATCAAATCAATAAGATTTTCGTTTACAAAATACAGTCGTCAACTATTGAAACTAGCAGGCTCCTTGTAGCCAAAAGCAGAGTTGTTCTCCAGTTGAACAATGACCCCTCAATCACTCCAAATTCTCCCTTGACACTTGCGAACTTTTTGCAAAGTTCCAAGTTGTTTGCACTACTAGTCCTAAAAGTATCATGTATACAATTTCATTTTTCCATCATCAGGAAATAATGTTCTTAGCCTAATTTTCGTATGTAATTTTAGACTATACTGTATTCTATGGTGTAATGTACACGAACACTGCATGGACACCGGGTGTATAGCATATATATTTAGGTATATATCATATAGTAACTATCAATTCAGCATTTAAAATTTAACAAGGAACACAATTTAATATTAATACAAGGAAGGTGTAGGTATATCTCATAGTTAAGTTACCTATTACATACGATTCAAGTGCAAATCAGAAATAGACAATAAATGTGATTTCTGACAAGCAATTACTATCTGTATTGATGGTGATAGCTAATTACTAATCGGGAGTTCTTTTTACTAACAATTCGACGAATACACAATCTTATGCTCTAAATATATCTATCTCTATGCATCTCATAATAAATGCTGTTCCATAATTTTAGTTTAGGCAGCTACACCTGCATCGATGTAGACTACAAGTATATAGGTGTGTTAAGTATTTACATACAGAATAATGAGTAATTAATTACTAATTAATGATAATTAGTCATAGATATAATATAATTATCGCGTTAAAAGAGGATTACATGATGTCTTAGATTTATAAGGGTTAAAATGAAATCAATGGAATCCTTCTCCGACTCATAGTAAGTTATAATACGATACGAGAGCACAATAATCTTCGCCTTTTAAGTAACGTAGGACAATCCGTCAGCTCCTACCACTCCGCTGTTAGCCGGTCCATTAAACCTGCATTTACGAGAACTCTATTATAACAAGCCCTTTTTGTCAGCATTCAATTCAACTCAATTTCTTTGGGCAAACTCTTGTGCCACACACACACCACAGCCAGCTCACAATCATAGAATCATAGAATCAGATACAGAGCCACTTGAGAAGAGCAAATTGAGAATCATTGATTTTATTTCACTGAAGTCTCTCTCGCAGTCAGTCTCACTCCGCGTCAAGCGATACGAAATATAGCACAAAGAGAGAACACTACTTCTATACAGAACATGATGGGAGAGAGTAATGTACCTATAGATTTAGAACGTATTATGCCACTCACTTGACACTGCTCCCATAATTGGTATTTCCTCCTTGATTGTGTGTCACCCAGTTAGTAAAGACATCCCTATAAGTAGTACAGTAAGTATACAGAGCGGTAATATTATGGTGTGATCTTTGTAGTTAAAATATATACAATTAGACAGAAAAGAATCATGTGAAATCACAAGAGCCAGGCATAGTGTATTGCCCATAAGATGGAATGTATCTTCTGAAGGAGTCGAAGCCTTGCCTGCAGTGGGTTACGACGCATTCGCTGGAACAATACTCGTCATCCCATTCAGGACTCGCCATCGCGATGTTGTTGCAACCGTTCCGGACGCACATTTGTCGCTGGCTGTGATTATGATTGTCTGCATTCATGTGACTCATAACAGGGCCGGGCATTTGACCGTGACCTCCACTTCCCATGTGCATTCCACCACTCATCCCCATACCGTGACTTCCATCTCCCATCTACACACAAACAAAACAATGAGTCACAACACAAATTCATAACACTTCCTTCCGCAAACCAAACTCAACCACCAAAATAGATCTATACTGTCCATGTCCATTACTTATTCCTGTCTATAGCTACTAGGCTATGGCTATACTTACACAAACAAAAATATTTCTATTCATATTTACAATACCTATACACAAAGATGTGCAAAATGAAGACACTCGTACTTACTTGCATTGTGTATATTCATAAAATGCAAGGTCTTCCTTATTGATGATTTATCATGTTTTCCAATCACATTCAAGGTTGAAGTTAAAAAATATATTACGTTTTTAATTGGATTCAGACAGACAGACAGATTTAACAATAACAATTACCATTCATCAATATAATGCAGACACATCTGTATGTACAGCTATGCAATAATTGTCATTCATTTCTTTAATAAACAACTGACTTGACTGAATGCATGCATTGAGCAGAATAATTTATGCAAGCATAGACTTTCATTTTAAGCGAATTAATAAATAACTTCTGGGGATTGGACATGTTGTCTTACCGGGTTCATGTATCCTGCACTATGCCTCATGGCACCGTACTGATTGTCAACTATATGACTGTTTGTCATTTGTTGCATCATTGGATGATTCTGTTGCTGCTGCTGGGAAGCCTGTTGTTGTTGTTGTTGTTGCTGCTGTTGGGTCTGTGGTGGTGGCATTGATGACTGAGGTGGTGGCTGACTTTGTTGAACGACTTGCTGCTGCTGTTGGGGTGCCTTCTTTTGCTGCGGTGGCGGCTGTGGGGCATGAGGCGGTTGCCCACCTTGATTTCCATAATAACTTTGCGACTGTGTATGAGTCGAGTAGTGCTGTTGTGATGAAATATTTGCATTAAAACTAGGAGGATACATTCCACTTCCGTCAGCTGAATCTGTTGGGGCTCCCTGCAACAAAACACAAAAAACTTGTTAAGTCCATTCTACACATTATGCGACATAAAACTATTAGATGCATGCATAGAATATATTTAACGCTTCATATACTTCTCTTCCGTTTGTGAAACACATCTGTGCTAATACACTAATACCAGACATGTTTTTCCTTCATTAATTTCCATGTCGTGCCGAAAAGCTCATGATTATTATTTCAAGCTGTATTTTTAGTACCTTATTGTGCGTTAGCGACGAATTGCACAAATTGTTTATAGACTAGATATTTGAAATTAGTACGTGAGGTCCACTTGAGATTACACATCACTTATGCACACCTCAATTCTAAAGCGACATAAATAACGTGCATTAGCATAGAAATGCATTTTGATTTTGATATGTATGTAGGTATAGTATGTACTATGTAGGTAGTATCTTTCATTTTGATAATTGCACGACAATACAATAAAGAGACAAGCTCTCTAAATTTGTGAAAGTTCGTAGTTCCTACATCTTGGTTACTGAAGGGAAATATTCATTTAATTACATTATAAATATTATTCATTGCAACACAATTGAATAAACGCTTGTGATGCATTCTGTTTCACGTAGTACATAGCACAACAGAGTACCAAAATACAATTCTGGTTGTCTACACTGCTACAGATTCAAAATTTGTTAAGGGATCTCCTTTATCCACTGAACCACGAACCAAGCGATTGTTATTGTGATAAGAATTAATTAGCAACAGCAACTTTTTTATGTTTCCACTTCCCCTATACTATACCCTACCTTAAATAGCTCAAACAAAGTGGCTTTTGCACAATCAAATAATAATAATAATTCAGTCAGATCCAACAACGTCACTATTATTCTCTGTCTCGCCATGTCCTGTGTTATACTGTCACTCATTAATCCTCAACCAATTCATTACTACGTGCATTCTATTTATGCTCTTCGTACTGTCACTATACACTGCATAATATAACTTAGCACTCTGTGTACATACAATTTGTATTATTCTATTTTAACAGTACATACCTAGGCCAATAATTCGTTAGCTGATTTCCCCGTTTATGTGCATTATTATTTTACGCTTTATATATTCATTCATTCATCCTTTAACAATATTATAACAACTTGAGGTAGTTCTTCTCTTCTGAGGCTAACGCACCAAATACTCAGACTAAGAATGTCCAATGGTATTTATTATTAAAGATTCGTACAGTCGTCGCGTGCAATGCATATTTGCAGGGTAGCTGCTGAGATATTGAAGTGCGTAGTAATAGTACTTAAGTATGCAACCGTAATATTCTCTTATTTAGAGAGATGCTTTATATATTGTGCGTCTAGTTTATATACACAGATAGGCATACTTATATTTTCCATGAGAATATTATATCTATACCGTAAAAACAGAGATGTCAATTGTTTGAAGCTCTCAAGTCCCTAATCCTAGTCCTTGGCATCTTTGCATGTTGTCACAGTGTATTTTTATCACAATGATGAATATGCACAATGTACAGATATTTGCTACTATTGCTACATTATACATAGGTACCTCTTTATTTGTATAATTTAATATTTAACAAATATACAAAGCTGAAGATACATCCATTGCTTTAGCATTGAAGACAATTGTGTTCCAGTTTGAAAGATTTCTAAGAATCTTAGATGTACACAATAGTGTGATACAGTTTTGCAGCTGAATCTATGTATTTACAATAATTTAAGTTTGCTTTGAAATCTCATCTTTACACGAATGCTGTATTTTGTTTTTCTTTACGAATTTCGTCTTGTTTACACCTCTACAGTGCTCCACAAAGGGTAATAGTAAAATATATAGTAGTAATTTGTTGTAGCTGAAACTTTGTTAGTTATACTCAGACAGTTCTCAATTCTACTACATTGTAAATCCCTGTGCTTTCAATTCATTCAGCTGAATATGATTATAGCTGCAGAGAATGTTCTGATACATGTATAACGCATATTATGCATATAGTACTTAGAAATAGAATAGAACAAAACAAAACAGTAAAAGCAAACGCATTATTCCCTTGATTTGTCTTTATAATGAATGATTATTTATGATTATTACATATTACTATCTATACAACAACGAAGGTTTGCTGTCTGTCTATTGTATGAGCTCCACAAAGCCTATAGACACACCACAACTCTACTCACTGCATCTAACAATAAGAACAAAACGAACTAACATGAGACACGACAAAGTTACGTTACTTTAATATTCCGTTTCTGAATGACGCACGGAGTCCATAGCTCTGCTAAAAGACAAGACACTATCTCTATACAATCTTACATTCTTACATACTCGGATTGAATTTTGCTAGCCTTGTCTTTCCCATATTACTTCATTGTATATCGTTACAAGTAGATATAAAATATAACCTACCTAGTACAATAATATAAATAAATTCGTTCCAACAATCCTTTACAAAATCTACCATATCTAGAGTATTTGTTTTGCTCTTTGCAAATTATTACTATAATTATTTCGTACACACAACAACCTTATTAATTTGCATCACATTTTTAGCCACTTCCGCTTAGAAGGTTTCAAGCAATACATTTCAATTCCGCTAATGCACGAAGTAAGACAAAATAACAAATTACAGCATTACTATAATAATAATATTAGTTGGTTGTTACAAAAAAGCAATTCAATTTTTCAAGAAACACAATTTTTTACATCGATTTATTTTGAAGCTTCTTTTCTTTCTAATCATTTGCATGTAAAACTAGTGTATAAAAAAGGTTAAGGTTATAAAAATGTATGCGAATATGCAAGAAAACTAATAAATATCTTATTATTCGATTGGGTAATTAATAAGATACAGCTATCTCACAAAGTGTATTAAAATCGTGTTCAACAAAGAAAAAATGCTTACACTCGTCTCTTACACAAGATTAATCTACACAATCAATGTAATCGGGAATTATATCAAATAATAATATTCGGCCAATTATTTGCTAATTGCTACTGTGCATAATATTACATAGTACCTATGTAAAAAATAGTACGTATATCGTTATTTAGTGAAGTTTGTTTGAAAAAACTTCTAAAAAATGTTTGGAACATTTAGTAAGAATTGAGCTGGAGTTGAATATTATAGGAGAAATGATATGTATAGCATGGGTTGTAATGCATATCTGTAATGTTTGTTGAATGTGAACAGGGAATATTAATTGTTTGGTTATAATAGGTACTTACAGTACTTATGATGCAAAAAGCAGCATTGTGTAAGTATTTAATGGCTACTTTTTCTACGAATTTTATTTCATTTTCAGTCGAAAGGCTTTTTTCCCAAACTACTTCCAAGTAGCAATTTAATGCTCTAGCAAGCTGACAAGCTAAAAAGTATGTGAATAGCCATTACGTTCAGAATTCTTTTATTTAGACGTTTAGTGGAAGAGCGAAAGAGGCAAAGTGAGCATCGGGAGCAGGAACGTAACTTTGCAATGTAACTGAGGCTTATAATCGGTCAAGAATTCAGGATGTGAAATGGAAATACGATAAAATGAACCAGAAACAAGTTCATGCATCATCATTCTCATTCTATTGTTCACTAACGAACGGAATTAGGAGAGAGAAGACTAATGTTAAGTGAAAAGAATCTGATGCAATAACTAAGCTAGGCATACACATGGACAGGCATAGCTAAAATATAATATTACAACTATTTCATATCATCTAAACAGAACACTGTTCAAAGAGATTAGTACTGTAAATCTTCATAATTTTTATTGCACTACGCATTTGCTTAATGTTTAGGCAAAATTGCTTTAGCTTTAGTCTGCCATGTTCCACGCAGGAAAACACTCTTTTTCTAACAATAAGCTTCTTCTCCAACTACAAATACTGTGTGCAGTCGGTTACCATACAAATCCCTGTCGGTCCTTTAGTTCTGAAAAAATGAATGATGCCAAGTGGGGTAATAAATTTTAAATTATTGCCGTTTCGGAGCTTCTAATGCGCTTCAGTTCATAAATAAAATTATTTATAAACAAATTCACATAAAACACACAACTCTGTGCAAAGATAAAAACGTAAAATCAAGATTTTGATGTCACAAATGAAATGATTTACGGCTCAGTTGTTTCACAAAGACCCATTCAATGCAAGAGGGGCAATACTATATTAAATTATAGCTGTTACACACAGAGAACATCACTGCATATTAATATGCGTCCTTGTTACACTCAAATTGCAGTCTATAGGTATACATACAAACACACAGCTAGAATACACCGTTATAATATAATCATTTCGATCCAACTCACAAATACTATTGAGAAATATTACCAATGACACTACAATACATGAAGAGAATTTATAAATAAACTTCCGATCTCTCAGAGAGCCTGTATAGAGAGCCATGTGTATTGTATTATGTGTATAAAGACAGCAAAGATTCTATCTAATATAATACATGCTTTTATCGACTCCTATTAAACCGATAGGAATCCTTTATACATACATACCTTCATAATACTTACTTGTGCCCAGAAAAATCTATAATAGTAAATACTCAATATAATAGCAGTTCAGGTATGAACTACACGCTCCGATTCATAAAATATGAAATGAAACCATTCTACAATACCTAACTATTCGCTCATATTATATTCATATGACATGTTCGTATATTATGAGCAACTTCATGAAAACATAATAAACATCCATTTATAAAAGTAACTACAACATTCGTATAGAGCTACATAGAATTGCTACCATTGCGCATTGTATATAAGTCAGGGTTTTGCATAAGAAATGACTCAATGTGACCGTGATGATATCCAATGACATTACATGCTCAATACTAATAAATGACATCCAGTTTAAACGACATTTCCAAAACTGTCGTTCAGAAACAAAAGGTTAAGGTTGTAAAAATTTATGCAAGAAAACTAATATACTTATTATGTGATTTGATTGGCTAATTAATAACATACAGTTGTCTCTCAGAGTGTATTAATCGTTTGATGTTCAACAAAGAGAGTATGGACACAAGATGAGATTTTTTTAAATGCCAACGCCCAGGATTTTATACAAAGAATGAATGTAAGGGTGATCTGTAAGTAATAGGATTAAGTTGCACGAGAAAAGTACACAACCTAAGTAAGGAAAGGTATGTATACTTGTGTGTGTCAACTTGTATGCTTATATACTTGTAATTAATGTTTAAAAACACTTAACGAAAATGAAGCATAATTTATACTGTCATCCAAACGAATAATACATGTGATTGAAAAAAATCAAATAACATTGCTTTGTCTGTAAGCTTCTTCTGAAAAATTACGGAAGCTTCTACATTAAAAGCACGCTGGTACATATTTATCTGTTTATCAATCTCAAGACTGAAAAAACACAAATAAATAAAAAAGTATGAATACTTATATTTTATTGAATACAGCTACCCGACACAGCAATCCATTACACGAGTACTGTAACAGTGAGTATTGCCTTTAACCTGTAACTGTGTCTATTAGAAGGACATATTAATTTAGCAAGACAATATTTACTAAAACCAATAGTATAAGTTTCCTTTGCAAGTGCTTAAATTTGTATGTTGTGTTTGTGAATCATAAGGACATCAGTAGTAGTAGTAGTGCACATTGACTTTATGAAATGTTCAATAATGCATTTAGGTTTCCAATTACATGTTCAAGATTGTCAAATGAATATAAATACAGCTCATGACAATCGTTCATTACAGTTTCTAGCAATGTGACTTATAAATTATTTGAATGTAGAGATGAAGTATTAGATTGCAGTTCCTAACTCCCTGTAACGAAAAACGAAGCGTATACTTATAATGGACACAGAAGTCAGTAAAAAATGAAGCATAGCGTTACATTACGATTACATAGACAAAATTTATATGATTTATCCGCAATATAATCTGAAGCTCAACTGTTCCATGTGTGTTGTGTGTATACGTATATACATTATACATTTATTACACCCATCTCTAGTAGTAGAATATCGTATACACCGTATCTTATGAATTACTTGATACCTACAGACATCAGTAGAATTAATATAAAGAAAAGCATAGACGAAGAAAGGACGACTAGAATATATCTGTATGTGTGTGTGTGTTTGAAGTAGGACTGAGAGAGCTATAGGAAGGGAGCTCCACCCTTCTCGTGAAAAAATAACGATTTGAATCCTTTTGATGTGTACATGAAATTTTTTGTCCTTTCCCAAAGAGTTGAAGAGACAGCCGGATTTTCGCTTAAAATCATCTCTTTTGTTATGCATATCACAAATGACGTTATTATCATAATTTGGCACTTTTTCATCTTTTTTCACAGATAAGTGCGATACGAGGCGATATCATTTCGTCTTTGTGTGTACGTGTACCTAAATATTACTTCAGCTAAGCCATAGCATAACTATAACACAATCCTTCTGTCGCTCCTACTCACAAATACTACGTCCATGTAATATCGAGTTCAGAGATTTTCCTTTCTAACTCATACTCACACTATACACTACAGCACTTGCCATTATTTACGTAGAAATATCTGTCTACTACATACTATGACTAGGTATGACACATACAAGAAGCACATCTATGTGTGTATGTTCTGTACGTACCTATACATTTATTATTCAACTGTTCTCACTCACAACATCTTTACTACTTTGAATTCCACATATTACTATTATTATTATTATCGTTTGATTGTTCTTTCATTTCATTTCATCTTTTCTTGCAAACATTTTCTTTCAACACGAGCATTTATCTGCATCCTTTATGTCCAACACTAACACAACTTGCAAAGCTTGACAATATTAGTATCTAACAACATGCAGTAATGTAAGCAAAGTAACTACCTAAACTAAACCATGTAAACTGAACATTCATCTCAACATCTTTCTATCTAGTAGCTATGTACTATCTCCGCCTTACAAACACACAGGACAGTGTTAACTTCGTACAGTGTTACACAACAAACTCTTTTACTACGACACTATCACAAAACTCACATTATACATACAATAGCATATGTATTTACACATCTCTTATGGTTAGTGTGCTCAAGCTACGATTTTACATGCACATTCAGACGTAATCTTAGTGAGCCGATAGTATGTTCTCTTAGGAACTAATATCACCAGGAGGCACACACTATTGTATTCAGGAACTACACGCTCATTTATCTTTGACTCATAGCTCTATGCATGCACTTCTACCTATACAATGCTTTTCACAGATTCTGTAGGGACACTCTAATATTAATATTACATACTTTACATAGAATTTTGTATAGAACAAACTGCTATTATAAATGTGCAGAGACTTGTACTACTAAAACTATTTCATTTCTCTCTCTCTCTCTCTCACACACAGAGTTCTCTCTTTCTGGTGGTGCTACACATTATTTTCTATAGCTCATTCTTTCATTTCTTTTTAACAATAATAAACTCGTCCATTGGCCCACACTTCGCATCAAATCATTTTTTAAACATTTGTGTGCATGCAGAGTACAAAATTAAATACATGCATTATCTTAATAGTCAGCTTTAGCTCCATACGCCATTCTTTGGATGGTATTATTAAGAATAATGAATGTATCGTCCACACAATATACACTGTAGCTAACAGTCAGCTCTGCTAAAGTAATAAAATGAGCAGGTACTAATTAATAGGTCTACAACCTTATAAGCGTTTCAAGTCACGGAACATTTGCATTATACTAATATCATTTAAGCACTTATAGTACTTACGCTCTTCTACCGTATTTTCACGTTTAATATTCTGAATGAATACGTGAATGTATATTTTCCACGTAGTAGAGCTACTACTACGATCAGCTATACTCATTCTACTTTACTTTATACACAATGACCATATTATAATATTATAAAGGAAACATAAAATTTATATAATAACATTAAATTCCATGAACACACTACTACAGCTGTAGTAGACCTTAAGCTGGCTTGCTAATAAGATAAAAGCATCATACGACTTTAGATTTTAAGTAACACTGTAACAAGTCTGAGAGAAAACAATATAGGTACGTAGCGAAGCAAAAACTTTGTCAGCCTTCCACCTAATAGATATACGATAGGCCCGTGTTGTTGTCCAAAGGTTGCTGGTAGTAATGTACTTTTTGTTGTGTAGAGTGTACCATGTACACGTAGTGTAGATAGGAAGGACACTAAAGACATTACGCTGTGTATTTTATACTAGCATGGACTTTTTGGTTGTAATTTTAGTAGGGGTGCATTAGTTAGTAGTAAATACCTAGTAGAAGGAGTAGTGTGTGTCTGTGTATGCATACACCGTGATACACTATGAATGCAGAAAATAAAATAATATCGTAATAATACCTTAGAGACTAAACTGGCCCGGTACGCTGCCAACGCTTTCAGATACTCTTTCTTAGCCGCTTCGGTCTTCTTCTTGTACACCTACAAAAATTACCAACAATAGTCACATTAGCAACACTTTATTACACATTCATTCAGTTTCAGTATCATCTATCCTTTGATGTCAGCTACACACATACCAACTAGGACTGCTTGTGTTCATAGGTATAAAAGCTATACGTACCATTTATTCCCATCTTAATGTATGTACTGTAGACATTATTATAATATAACCGAAAACTCATGTAATGGAATATTTATACACATTACATTCCACGTAACTTGTTGTTGTGCTTAGCTAACCATTTGTATAGCTCACTGTACTGTGGCTACGAAATAATATAAGCTAAGCTATAAGTTACACTCTAATATTTAAACGCTTTCTTGTGTAAGGATATAACATATTATTAAATGTATATCCCTTATGAACAAGTTTACACGAAAGTTCGTAGTAAAAAAGCGTTTGTTCGCTTTGTATTTTCGTCTATGTGCACTTAGTACTAGTATACTCTGTGAGTTTGCACGCGCTGCTTTGATATTTTTTTGGAATAAAATGTGGATGTAGTTTTGGGCCAAGTGTAAAGCTAGCTGATGCAGATAAATCCAATCAGTCAGTAGCCAGTAGGGAGGATACACAGGTACTAAATATATTATTCACAGCTTGAGTGTGACTAGCTGCAAATTAATCGTAAAATTTTGACGGACAAAGAGCGTGATAAAATTACATATTAGAGTAAAGTTAGTGAATTAACGCATGAAGTGTGGTACAGGTAAATAGTGCCTATTTAGTTATTGTTAAGGTAAGGATTGTGAACGTATCTACAGCATCCTGATCTGTATTTTACCGTTGTTTAGTTGCATTGTTATACATATTTACATAAAATAGGAAAAAATGAAGAAAAATTAGTTGCATCGAAGGTCATTTCTTGTACAAGTCAGTTGATTTAACGCAAACGAGCTAAACAAAATTTTTCACACGCTACTAAAGTTTGAAGTCCTAATACTGAATAAATCTCTTTTACAATTTGAGTAAATAGCTGGAGAGTCATTAGCATATCTTTTCTAATTAATGTTTATGTAGGTACGTAGCATAGGTGTGTGAAAGTTTGTAAAAGGAACGCAAACAGAGTCATTAACATTCTCGTGTATCCAATGCCCACAGTAATAATTGTTGACGAGATGTATGTAAAGTATACACATGTGAAATTTCAAATTACACTGCATAGACTTACGATTAAAAGAATGAACAAATATTGGAAAGCCAATTACACAAACGTTGAAAATCGTTTATACGTGAGTTACATACGATAAAACAATATTGTGTGCACATTTCATGCATTATTGGCATCTCTTTTGCGCTTGCATTTAAGATAGAAAAGGTGGGAATCAGGACAAGAGCTTTGCTCAACTATTTCCTTGTTTTGTAAACCATCGTCATCCACAGCACATTTACATACATTCCAATTACATTTATTATGGCAGAATACATTTGCTAGTTGGAAGAGAATTGTTTTTTGTGGATGCTTCGAAGTCCTAATTGTGCATAAAAACAGTGAACTGTAAATGTTCATCGCGACTAATAAATATGTGTAGATAAGGGCAATGTCCACGTTTATATTGCTTCAACAGCACAAGAAAGGAAGAATGTTTGCACGATATGCATTCAAGAGGCAACAGCTATAATAATATACACTCTAAGGCATATCTATACCTACAAAAGAGCTTTACAGTGTGTAAGATCGCAAAGAGAGACAGAGAGACTCTCACAGGGCTGAGAGAGTGAGTAGTGTGCAAAGAACACGAAGACGAGTAGGGATTTGGAGGGTGGGCGGACGGAAACATGTGTAGATGGAAGTGGATAGTGGATGGGCACGACGAGACAGTAACTCTTGGGAAAAAGCAAGAGAAATGGAGACAAGTCGCTCTAATTAGCATAATAAAGACAAATAATTGTTCAAATTTGCGACAAAATTATTACAGAGTCCATGATCACTCAAATGTAAGAATTTCACTCTTGTCAAATTAGTAGCCAGTCTCTTTCAAATCAACATAATTAACATTTATGTCTCGACACTAAGATATAAATACGTCATTTTATGTTCATCAAGGGGACTCCTTTCTTCTCTTTCTCATTGGCCATTCAAAAATTAACATTCGAGACACAACTTTGCATATAAAAGTAGAAACGACAACTTGGGTTCCTGAAAAGCCCAAGCTCCTCTCTCTCAAACACACACACACTCTCTCACTTGCTAAATAAGCTTGAGAAGAATACTACAATATTGTACTATGTATGTACACAATGCACTCTTTGCGACACATAGAGAGACGTACCTACATCTACACATACAAACACATACACCCAAAAATTTTACATTATAAAATAACATGGTGCCTTTAATAGTACCTATATCTTTCTACAAACTACACACACGAGCTACCTCCCCATTTTTATATCACATACATAACAACATAACACAACATACACATACACACTCTCTCTTATTAATGCTTTACAAAATGAAAATATTCAGGCTCTTTTATTCTTATTACACACAGTATATTGTGTGCATGAATGTGTATAGGTACAGAGAGACACCCGTTTCGTATAATGTGATGATGAGTATTTGTAGTACATGAAATGCCGATGCGTACCTCATACAACACATACTACATGCTACCATTACCATGTCTGCACAAATTACAAGTGGAAACATCATTGAAATAGGAGACAAAAACTTCCCGTCGGTCATTTTTGTCAAAAGAAAACTTTTAGCATCAGAATAATGATTTGTGCTCCAACATGCTTTTAGCACTAATGCATACTTCTAGTTGAATTACACTTTTTTATGAAATGACTCCTTTGTGGCAAACAAAAAACGTCTTCCTAGCTATAACAATATTAACAACTACTATTGGTAGTGCACGTTGCATACATAGAATGTAAAAGAAGGAGCAAATAAGCCACTGTCTGTAAGGCACCATGCATGCATCCCATACAATTTCCCAATGATCGTTGAGCAAATTAAAAAAGTTGACTGAATGAAACATCTTATTTATAATTCACTAATTCATAATAACTTTTCCTATTATTTTTTGCTCATTTTATTTCAACATCATATGCAATGTCAAACTAAATGACATAAATCAAACTACTAAATCCATTTACGACGACATTACATTACACAACTTATGAATTGACATCGCAACACTCCTATACAGAGCTTCATGATTTTTTAATACAGCGACATACTATAGTGAGAATTTAAGAATGTTGTTTGTACATAGTAAACATGTTAATTAAAGCATTAGTAGGTATTATAAAGAAAAAGTAGCAAAGAACATTATAAATCTTGAATCTGAAAGCAGGATTTTATTTGTTGTATGTATGCACATCAAAAGACGGGCTGCGTTTGTACGCGAATAACATATTAAGTGTATAAGCTTATTTAATAGGGACATTGATGCAGATCATGATGAATATACCTACGTAGAAGTGTCTAGGAAGTTTGAGAGATTCTTGGAAAAGTTAAAGTCTCATTACTAGCACATGTATATATGTGATACATTGCTTATGCTGGAGAAGGTATTATGTATATGGAATTGCTACGGAATAAAAAACTTGAACTCTTCACTCTTTTACTCGCGTCAAATTAATTTAAAACTTTTCCAGCTTAGAATCAGTAAACTCGCTAGAGAAATATGCTGAAAACAAAGTAAAACTCTTTGCTTGCAACGTATACTATTTTTTCGTATGCATACACTCAGGCAGACTCCTATATAATCTTTCTTACTTTTACTTCTATCAGTGTGTACTGCTGTGCAATTCCATTCCATTTCATCGTAGTTCTAATTTTCTTTCTTCCTCATTTATATCTTTACTAAAGACTACTGACGTAAGCTATGCAGCACTGCTTTGATTTGTAGTTGAAGTATAAAAAATTGAAAGTTTACTTTTCTGATTTTCTTCCGCCAGCAGCCGTTACTATTTATTAAGTATCGGAGAGTATCGGAGATGCTTTATGGTAATCAAATTCCTGTCTGTCTGTCTGTCTGTATGTATGTATGTATGTATGTATGTCTGTTCGCAGTATAACTCAAGAACGGATGAACT
>JAQFYB010002550.1:0-23921 GCA_034694085.1 Pogonognathellus longicornis
GATACATAAATCAATGCATGCTTATTCTTATCAATACGGACAAGATTGTCCAAATATTATATTACATATTTTTACAAAAACTGAAATTGGTGTGAAATATACATGAAGAGGTGGTGTATAAAATATTTGCCACACTGTTATGTAGGCTCCAGTAAAAGACTATACTCGTCTTTATTTGCATGAAGCTAAGCCTCTGTATAATAATGGCTAGTAATAAACTTGTATGTAATCTTAGGTAAGTTTAATATAAATATGGACAGCATTTTCTAACTATAAGAGTCCTCAGTAAATCTCAATGACAATTTACGAGTTTTAATTAAAAACGCATAAAAGCATATCCAAAACGTACAACATAATGTGCTTTTTACAGCACACTTTGCTGTTTAATAGCAATCTGGTAATATGGAAAGGAGGAGGAATAACAAGGACATTTTGAAATGACACTACCTATTTCATCATCGTCTTGAAAATATTGGCAATGAATGTTTTCATTTTGAACCGCCCACGAATGTTTAATTACAAGTTTACTATAGTTCCTACCTTCTTTAAACCTTTGAGATTAAACAAAACCTCAGATACACAACTCTGTTCAATTTCAGAAATAAAGTTGAGTGAAAATAGGAGATTGGTGGTAGAATTTCTAAAACACTTGCAGTAAAACTGCAATCTCTATATTTTCTTGAGATGTAAGTAATAGACACGTGCAAAACATGTCTTAACATATAGTCAGGTCATTGCATTTAACACATTCAGACATTAACACTTTGCATAGAAATATCTAGCTCATACGCAATACCGTTATTCATGTGCGTGTTTTGAGCTTCCATAAGTGCGTAGGTTAGATTCATACATTCTGACTAACCAGTCATCTGAAAGTGGTAGTGTAGTATTTTATTTGTCAGTACTTTTTAAAATACGAAGCGCCCACTTGGCACTTCCTAATATTGTAAGGGTTCATATTTATTGCAACTGCGGAAATATTATTGTTGTGATATCATTAAGTAAATGAGCCTAGCATTATTGGCAATAAGCAGAATTAAGTGTGCGTAATGAGACAATTATTCATCATTAACAGTATTACAGGATTAGTCATATCATCAACCATGCAGTTTTATATAGCACCAAAAATAAGGTCTATACAATGCTTGTACTCGTAAAGTGCTGGTATATTATTATGTTTGCAATAATTATAATGCGTACACACTAAAAATAATATTAATTACAGTTATCTTACAAACAGCTAACAAAACAAATACATACAATGTGTATAATATGTACATCTTCAATTTAATACTACAAGTGTTTTACACTATTTAAAGTACTTGGTTAAATGTATATAGGGTTCTCTTGCAAGTGCAAGAAAATTGTCTGTATATATTAGTGTAAGAGCATTCAAATGACTCATTAATAATGATCATAAGTGAACGTGCTCTTAGGCCTTATGGCTACAAGCGTTTAGACCCATAATTTACCGTGTGTGCAAAATACTTGCACACCATACTTTCTGACTCATATTACATAAAACGTACAGTTGAGTCTAACACAAACCATACACACTCAGAAAGCTACACTATCAGTGCAGTGTTTACAGATTATTCTTATGGTTAAACAAACAGAGGAGAAAATTTATTATTGCACTTCTATTTAAGCGCGTCCACGTTTGTTGATCTTATTTTGTAGGGCTTTTACACACCCGAGTAGTTTACCAACCAATCGTTCACACACATCGTATTGAAAAAAATGGTAAGGACACATACAAACAAGACACAATTGACTTAATGCTTAATGGATTTTATGGTGCTGCGTAATCGGAATATTCCTTAATTGATTCAAATGTATTGAAGAGTGGTCATAGGCAGTTTACACCTACCTTTTTAATTGCATTCCTTGAATTCACTTATAACAGTCGATATATTTTATTATTATTATTATTATTATTATTATTAGAAAACAATATTATCAATATGCTGGGTAATCAGATACAGAATGCAAACAAGCAATGAGAATATAGTTTTATGTCCGGGCAGTACTGATTTTGAGTTTTCATTTCTTGTAAACTGTAGGCTGTCTCTGCTTCAATGAGCCTAGTGGTAAAACCTTGTAAATGTTGTAATGAAACAATGAAAGTAATTATGGGTTTGTAAGTAGCAAAGGAAATATTAACTTTGGGATTTGTATAGCACTGTTATTAAGTTTGCATATAAATATAACGCAAATAATGCATCTTGTAATGTTACTGACTAATAGGTGCATTAAAGTCACTTTAGGATTTGTTCATGTATAATGGATGAAGAGTAAAAACAAAGAGGTGAATAGTCCAATAATTATGCTAGTCGCAAGAAGCTTCTTTCCTCGTGTCGTGCAAAAATTATATATAGTTAGGCACCTGTACTATGATTACAATTTAACCATAGGTACACATTGAAAATTTTAATTACATGTGCTAGTATAAAATGCTACCATCATAGAATGTGTCAAATGCATCCACGATTGTGAAGCCAAATCTTCTCACTTGAATTCATACAGCTTTTCGTTTTACTGACAAAAAATTAGTCTACCAGGATGTCTAGAAGAATCAAAACCAAATCCTCTTTTTACATGTGTAAGCTCTGTTGTAAAGTGTATGTATGAATAAAAATGGGATATAAATAAATAAATCGTTCCACACCATTTCATCGGTATTCACATCGGGTCACGGGTGTAGTGAGTAGTGACATGACTGTATTGCCACAAACACAATCATTGCACCAGAAAAATGTATATGTATACTTCTGTGACCTACGGCACTGCATGCGCTTAGAAATAAAATACTCGTTTAAAAATACAACATTGGTACAACAAATCTGTAGACTTATAAAAATTCAGTCAGTTGAAGAAAGCATGCAAGGCAGTGACATAAAGTAGAACCAAATGAATACGTATTGCAATTATTTGCGGTGTATTTTGCCAGTAAAAATAAAACATTAATGTTCACATTGATCCAATTTATTGATATTAAACGTTCAATTCATTAGATTAAATATACTAACGAGTTTCACGTTTTCATATAAAACTTTATGTTCGACTGGTTTGACAAAATTCGAAATCTACCCATTTTGTAAGTATCAAAAGCATTTTACTCAAGTTCAATATTTGTAAATATGTTCAATTTGGAAACGTAAACACATGTTTACATTTACTAATATAATAGCCAAAAAACTCTATATGGAGGTACTTTGAGAATCTTCTGCCATTCTGTTTGGCACAAGACCCAGTAATTATAGTCTGCTCTACAGTTGAATGTTATCAATTAGACAAAAAACTTATGTAACAGATTTTACATCGTTAACCAATTGCACAAAAGCTTCAAGCTATTACTATTTATATACTTACAACTACTTCATCTTGATAAAAGCTAACTCTCACAAAGTTTGTATCTATACACATGTACCATTTTGTACGACATTTTAATTTAAATGTAACTATATAATATCGACATAATATTATATGCATGTATGGTTTAATGAACACAATGTTTGAGAACGACAATGCGATAGACTAATGATTAACAGTACAATTATAACATTTATGTAAACTCAATAACACGTAATCAAGTAATCAAGGGATCATAATAGGTATGTATACATAATTTTAACAGATAGGTAATTATAATTACATGAAGCATCAAACACAATTTAGCAAAAATTCACAATTATATACCTAATCTTTCCTGTGTAATTGCGTCCTCGACAGAAAAAAACTACCTTAGTACTACATTTGACAGTGAAGAATGATAATACGTTACGTTAATAGGTAGGTAAGGTACATCTTAAAAATATACGATAGGCTTTGAATTTGAAGTTAGACCAACAGTAGTGAACGTATGTCGATCAGAGGTCTAGGAAGACATAGGGTCGACAAATATAGGAGAAGCGTAGAGCGGCATTTGTAGTAGTAGACAATATTTGGAAAATTCTATCCAAAGTCACATAGAGAAGCAACAATCAAAAACTCTGATCTGAACTATATCTTGAAGCACCTGAAAATACAACATGCATAAAAATAAATCATCTCCATCTTTACATGAAATCATACTGAAGTGCAGTTTTATTGAATCGCCAAGATAAACAATTCGTTTTTAAGAAACAGCAACATTGAATTGAAAATCATGAAGGGTGATAGGGAGAATGGACTTAAGACATGTTAACATATAATCAAAAATTGGGTTATCATTTTAAGTCAGCAAATATATTTTCTGTACTTTTTTATGAATATTACTTCGTCGAAATGTATTCACTACTTGAAACACTCCATACTATCATAGTAAGGTAGGTATGCCAAAATGGCATTGGCAATTTTTGATACAAGGTAGAGTTTCTTAGATGCACACAAAGTGCATAGGTATTTAGGTAATTTGGTTTTAAATAGGAGAGGTGTGTGTGGGTAAGTTAGGTGTGTAAAAAATAAAATGTGATAATAGAAAGATCCCTGATCACAGTGTTATTCCCTGTGCGGGAGGTGGATGGGATGAAATCGGAGGATCGATGTCATTGTCCTTCTTGCCTTGAAGGATTTAGGAATGATTTTCTGCTGCTGTATACCAAGCTGTAACATACTGTTTATCTCAGCGAAGTGCACGAAGTGGTATTGGTAGTGCTATTATTAGAGACTGAGCTATTACCCGACGCAGCCGCGAGTGGAGAATTTGGTGATGGGTTTGAGAAATCGATCGTTCCGGGTGGTGGTGGAGTGAATGATGGTGGTGGCCGAGACAAATCTACGCCAGGGGGAATCGCTGATATTATAGACGGTGTACCGCTCACAGAAGCTGAAATTGAAACACTTGCAGTTGCTGGCGATGGCGATACTCCAGCACCTTGATTGTGGCTTTGGCTCTCGGAATGCGAATAGGGGCTGAATTCATACATTCGATCTGATATATTATGAGTCTCAATTACTACAGGAGTTGCGACATGATGTGCATAAGTAGGCGTAATTATAACAGGCACGGGACTTGTTAACAATTTAGATGGCAATAAATTATTGTGATGTTTGGGTCTGTACTTCTTAGACTTTCCAGAAATGTGAAACGACAACGGTGGAGTGCCTGCAGGAATTGGAATTTTTGAAGGCGATACTTCTACAGGCAATGGTATATCATCTAATAAAAACTCATTTTGTGGCACATCAGGAGTGTGTAATACATGATTGGACATTGCATCCAAATCCACAATAGGAACTTCCACAATATTCGAACCTCTACTTCGAACCTCTCTCTTCCGAGAAACATTAATTGGGATATTGTTGTCAACTATTTCACTAGTCATAGGACTTATCATGAGATCACAATCAGATTTAATTAATCCATAATCAAGCATTGGAGGGCTGTTAGGTGTCCGGATTAATGTTGGGATGCGAGAACCCGTTGTTGGAGTAGAGGATTCAGAACTAAAAGAAGTGTTTAATGAAGAAATCTCAAAGGACTGTTGCAGTACGGGTACTTGTGCTGCTTCTGTAGGAAAATCGATATCTCCTGCAGCGGCTTCCGCACTGTTTTCTGCAACCACGTCTGAAAGTACCAAGTTTTCGCCCATCGACGGAATTTGGGTTGAAGGCTGGAAAACTATGTCAATCCCCTTTTCTGCCATAGCTTGTGCATATAGAACTGTAAAATAATGAGTTCCTGCATTAGTACACCTTTCCTTATGCCTATAGGTACAGCATGTCAAAATATGTAATCCTCCTTCCTCATATAATCCTACTTGACAAAGTATTGTACAAAACTTATAGTAATCTTATATAGCTTAAAAAGTTTTTGAAGAGATTAATTAGTAATTGGCAGAGAAAACTACTAATAAACTGGTAAGCAAGTCTCAACAGGAGCACAATGGCATGACAGTCACAGACAGAATTCTTAACTATGTAGCACAGTTTCAATTAGTACATTATGGATGAGATTTGGGTAGGTACCTGCATATTGAGAACACACTTGGTACAAAATTCCAGGTGGGCAGAATGGGTAAGGCGTACTTGGATACGGTGGTGGTGAAGGTGGAGGTGGTGGCGGAAGCTCAACAGGCTCTGGTTCTACTTCTGCAACTGCTGTCTCCACAACTTTCTCTTCAACTTTTCTGACAATTTTTACCTTGATTTTTCTCTTCTTCATAGCTCTTGACCTTTTGGCAGAATTACCTTTCTTTTCGGATGGAGGAGGAGGAGAAGCCATTTCCTCACCTTCGGATGAAGAAGTTCCACATCCTGGGTTAATTCCATCAGCGAATTTGACTCCTTTAACAATCTTCTCATTGTTTTCCCCCACCGTTTTCTCCCTTTATTCGAAAAATTAAATTAAAATTCATTATACATTATAGTATCATCAGTCTCACTTACAAAACTACCTAAGTGTATCGGTGTATCTATAATTATTTTTGTGCCAAATCTTATGTGACTAAACTCAACACATTCCAAAATTCACAAACCCTTTCCAAAATTAATTCACCTAAAAATCCATTAAAAACGTATACTATCAATTTATACTAAGTTGCGTTGCTGATAATGAAAGAATTCAAAATAGAGTCAACCTAAAAAACAGGTTCCACATTGTACTCCTACAGTAACTAACTAATGTACACAGAAATATAGAACAAATTAAATATTAATTATACCTACAGTTAAGTTTATATATCAATAAATGTACCTGAATCCTGCGGCAACCAAAATCCCCTTGTCAGGAGGAGGTAGGATTTCAATCTTCCTCAGAGGAGGCTTGTCTTTGCTTTCTTCGGTAGTAGCAGTCGCTTCGTTCAACTCACCCCCAACTTTCTCGGTAGCTGGAATTGGAACTGAATCTGAGTGTTCTGTCGACTCGCACGAACTAGCTGTTGGATTTTCACCAGACTGAGCCTCTTCGTCCGCTTTCTCCTCCACTGTTTCCACCACACCATTATTCTCTCCTTCAGTTACATTCTCATCTTTTACTGAATCCTGAAAAAAAAAAAATCCTCATTACTAAAAAAGAATTAATAGTTAGAGTTGATAAAAATATAATACTATTTAGATTTCTTATTCCTGCAGCTTAAATACAAGCGATGGATCATGATTTAGGTACTTGCTTTGTTAGTAAGATCTCACACGAGTATGTGTTAATTAGCATCATATAATTTAGATACCGAAATTTAACGCTGGCAGCCCATTACCATTACCTGGATAATATTATACCCGTCATAATTATTGTAGTACAAGACAGATTCAAATTTAAGCCATTACACCAGATTTGTAAAATGTAAACCTTATCAAACCTTCAAATTATGCCAATGTGTGTAATAGATTGAATATTATGCATGTAAATAATTACAAACAAAAGTAAATCTCTACAACCTACAATGCAAATAATTAAATAATATTGACCATTGTAGACCAACCATACGATTGTCAAATCAGACACATAAAACTGTCATTTAAATGGAGTCAGTGCAGTTACGCAAAGCATGCATTTTTATTGCTCTAAAGCGAACGTTGTCTGCATGTGACTATCGATGATTTATGCACGTAACATGAATAGAAATATGCACCTATTATTTCAGTCCTTGCGTAAACACCTGCTTCTGGTTACATTGCAGTGTGATATAAAATGATGGACTAAACGAGAACAATTTTTGTAATTTATGCAGATAACACCGGCTAACCCATCTATATCTACATAGGTACACTATGAATAGCATTGCTACGATTAATGAAACGACTGTCTGGAAATTCTGTTGCCTTTGCCTCAAAATCGTCTCAGTGCTTCCGGAGTATGGAATGTAAATAATGTAATGTGTACCTGTCTCTTTTAACACTTCAGGAAATGATGCATTTTAAAATATACGCTTCATTATTTCTTGCTCATTAGTATGATTGGATGACGAAATGTATAAAGATGCTATAATAAACATTCACATTGTTAATTTTATTAACGTGTGATTGATAAGTATTTCATGAGATACGGTGAAATATATGCTGCCTGTTATGCAGCAGTGGAATAAGACTCTAACAGGTACGAACGAGGACACCGATGCAACTCTCATAGCAGCCTAGTCTATCAAGGCGATTGATTAAGTCATTTTTGTAATTCGCGATGCTCCGCACTCTGTATGTAATATTTGCTATTGAGACGAGATAAGGCTGTGATGCATGGCTGAGAAACTAAATCGATACGTTGGTGAGCTAACGCATGAGTTAAGAATAGAAGTTGAATGCAGTTTATGATGCGATATTTTACGACTACTATTATTATGGAACAGAACGTCTTCCTGCCAATGCTCATAAACACTAGGACGGGCAGTCTTGCTGCATTTGGAAATGGCTTTAATTTGAATCTGTGTTGTACACACTTTATTATGCAAGCTTACCTTTACAGAATCATATTATCCAGGTCATTCAATTGTGTCAGTGAATTTTTGTATGTAATCCATGACATTAAAAATTACAAACAAATAGAATAACATTAAGTATACTAGTAGTAACAACAAATAAGTTTTAACTATGCACCAAGGTCATGATACATCAATAATGTGAGGTGTTTACAGTCAGTTATATAAGAATAACAAGTAAAGAAGAGAGAAATAGAAGATAGTTTCAGTTCTAAATTAAAGTAAAATATGAAATTATATTTAGTGTTGCAAATTGTAACATAAAATATTCAATATCCATAAAATATTCACAGTAAAATCAATTTATCCTGCTTTCTTTATCTTGAAGTATATTTCATATTTCACAGACAATATCCAACAAATATATTTATAGTATTCACCTACTCTTTATTTCTTGTAAACAACTATATTAAGTTTATATTATTTCCTACAATTTGTTTTCTGGACAGCTATACTTTCACATGTAAGTATTCGTATGTTTAAAAAGTTTTTAGACAAGAACTGTTGCAACTCTAAATCTCAGTGATATAATGTAGACTGGTTTCGAGCTATAAGAAATATAACTCTCCAAAGTTCGGGTCACGTATAATCGTGAGGCATAATGCAGGATCAGTCTCATTATCATGTTGATGACAAAGACAAATTCGCTATGTGCTTGAATTCGATTATGATGAATGTCAATTAGAGGATTTTCGAGCAGGAGAGGCGATAACGGAACGATATCTCGTACCTTCTGCAGTGTGCTTTCTTCCTTTCCAGCTTCTTGTTTATCTTCATTGGCAATTGTACTGTCTTCAGGAATGACATCCTCCTCTTCTCCAATCTATCAAAATCACGTGTCATAGAGTCTAATTTATACACTAGTTATGTTTAATAAATTTTGGCATATCTCCAATTATGAATTAAAGATCTGCTTAAAATATACCTAACCCAAAACAAATTAAACAAATACCATGACTGACTTAGTAAACCATATGCCAACAAAATTGGCATGCGTTACGCAAGTCACTCCGCTATTATAGTCAAGTCTATTTTACCTTGCTTTGCTAGTTTAGGTTTAGAAGCATAGGCTTCTTAGGGTTGGTTCGTGCTAGGAGGTTTTAGCAACATTCTACTATGATGGTCAGCACTTACATTATCACTTTTAAACGCATTAAAGATACCGTAAGGAAGTAATCCCGTTTAAATACAAGCGCAAGTGTTTATTAATATAATTAATAATTACATTAACATTACTTGACAATAATTTAAAACCCCGATTATTTGGTTAGAAAAACACTTCTTCAGAAAAATTAAAGCACATAACACTATGTGAATGTATCTTTTGTGAAATTAAACTTGGGTAGGCATGAAGTGTGGCTTATAAACTGGTTTAAGTTTTAATCACTAACTCAGTTTAAAAGATACTTAAGAATAGACACATCAGTCAATACTAAGGTTGCACTTGGAACTTGTGTACCAGTGGCAGTAACTAACATTAAGCCACATGTTTTAATGTGCAGCGTCCTAATTTTCAGGGACATGCAGAACCCTGCATGAAGTCTTTTAAATATTTGTGTAGTATTAGCAGGGGTAATGTACATAAACAAGAGACAATAAAATAGTAATAAACTTACAATTGATTTTCGTTTCTTCGCTAATTCAGCAGCCAGGCGCCGTTTCCTTCTCAGCTTACTATTTTTCCTCTTCACTCGCATAATCACCTCCTCCTCAGTGAGTTGTGGCGGCGGCATATCTTCAGGATGGACAAACGGTACAGTGAATGGAACTACGGGGACCTTTATGGTAACAACTCTCTTGGCAACAACTGGTTTCTTCTGCAATGTAAAAATATGATAGTAATATTTGTTATCAAAAACATCATTTTTAGATAAATAAATGAAACTTGATCATTCAAAATTCAAACCATATAATACAGTATATAAAACCAATTTATGACTACGTATCATATAACTGTAGCATGAAATAAGAACACTGAATCAAAACTCACCCGGTCAGAGGACCTGCCATTTGAACCGGATCTTCGGCTTTTTGATGTTGAAGTAATTGTAATGGGCACAATGGGAATATCGGCTGGTACAACCTGGATCACATTACCCACCTGCAATAATAAGCGATTTTAAAATGAGAATATTGTCATCCAGTAAAAATTAATACCAATTTTTCTAACATCTATTAAAATTAACTTCAAAAAAATTATACAGTTACGCCAGAAATTACATGTAACTCCAAATTATTACTTTGCAGTTGAATTGAATGCATGTTTATTGTTTACATAATACTTTGTACTACAAAGTTTGTAGCACAGCACTAGTTAGGTGAGACTGAAAACAAGCTGCAAGTCTAGTAAGTATTCAATGTTTCCCTGCACTCTCATTCTCAAAAATGTGAAACAACTAAGCTTTCAAATCTTTGTGCACAATATACTTTATACCGTATACTTCATAATTAGCTCCTACATATAAATATCACTGCAATAACGATAATACATATAAAATATTACTGGACAAGGCAATGACTTACTAGACTAAAACATGAAAATATAATAGACAGAATAAACGATTGAAACTGAGACTTGCCTGCATAATTTGTGATTGCAATCGCTGAGGTCTTCCATTAATAAAATTTTGCTGTTGGAATCCCTTTCCAGAACCACCCCATCCAGCAGGAACAGCTCCAGGAGGATGACCGTCTATCCGCTGTTGGGAATGTGGAGGCACTGGCAAAATTTTCACTTGTTGAGCATCGTCTAATCCAGGAACACGATAACCAGGCTGAGGATAATAATATTCACCTAGCTGTTGGCCTTTGTTTACGGGTTCATCTCTTAAGCTGATGCCCATCTCCATTTCTAGTCTCTCATCCAAGGAAAGTCTGCGAGGTGGAGAGTTATAGTCATTTACCAGATCGGGATCTGATGGCTCTTGGTGATGGACATCGTGGTGTTGTAAGTCCAGAGGGTGAGGTAGCTCCATATGGCTAGCGTTGTGAGGATCCATAAACATTTCCCTGGAGATACCACCAATATAACTACCAGCACTCATCTGATTAATTGCATTGCGACTGGCCAACTCCGAATCACTGATTGTAGAATCAGCCACGTTGAGTTGCAGAGGAGGAGAATCTAATTTTTGAGCAACAGGCACTAAATCTCTATCATTTTCTGAAATCAAATGTTTTTCTGAATGCCCTCTTAATGACAAACGAGGGTCTTGGCATCTGTCATCCAGCAAATCAGAATGTTTTTTTCTCATTCTGTCTGCCATTGGGCTCAGTCGATCAGGACTTCGGGATCTTTCTCTATCATGAAAATCTCTTTCTCGTAAAAATGCTCTCCCCCTTTCGCGTGGGTCATAGTAAGACCCTCGGGCACGACGTTCCCTCTCATGAATGTCAATATGTCTTGATCTGTGATAACCAGAACTGTGACTTCGAGGGCTAATTGATCTTGAACGAGATCTAGAACGAGACCTTGACCTAGAATGAGACAGTTGACGACGAAAGCGATCCCGTTCGCGATCTCTTCTTCGAGATACATCTCCCGGGTGATGATGGTGGTGAGAATAATGACGTCTGTCTGCGTAGGGTCGACGACCATGTGAACCCAATTCTGGTGGTGACCGACGTCGAGGCATTCTTTCTATCATTCTGTCTCTTTCGTAACTTCCACTTCTACGAAATCTCCCACCCGGTGGACAATCAGAAATAATTCTTCTGTGAGTAGGAGAAAATGATCTTGACCGTGATCTAGATCTTGATATTGATCGAGAAATAGATCTCGATTTTGACCGGATACTTGGGACTTCTTTTATGTATCTATTACGCTCTGAACGTACATCTGAATCACATTTGTAGTTATCTGTACTACATAAACTGACGTGGTCTTCTGTAAACATATTGACTGACGGAATTGGGACAATTTTAGAACATGTAGACCCTAATACCGATATTGGAAACTGCTCAATTGGCGTTTTGATTTTTGTAGGTGTAACAGTTTCAGATTTCTGTATTACAGGTTTCATATCTGGTGATTCAGTAGACTTTTCAGTTTTTAAAACTTCTTTTGCAACTTCTTCTTTATCGAACACAGCCATACTTTTATCGACTTTATTTGGAGATATTTTAAAATTCAGGAGCTTTGATGATGGGGAAACTGTAATCGGTTGTTCTGGAATGAGAGCACACACTGCCGATTTAATTCCTTTACCTTCGGGTGAAATTTCAATGTTGGGTGTAGTTTGCGGTTTCAACTGCTTTATATTTGCATCTGCAGGGATATCAACTGTGTTTTCATATTTGGTTAATACATCCATCGTGTGCTTTAAATCATCATAGAACTTTTGATTTTCATTGTACAAATCAACGGATAATTTTGCAGCTTCTTCCTTCGTTTTCGATTTGACAGTTTTATTCTTTACGGAATCACCAGACCCAGATGTGCCATCAGAAACATCGGCAAACGGGTCATACAAAGCTGGAACTTGGCCTGGAATATTATCTTTATTGACCTCAGCCATTTTAACTTCTTGTGGGCCAGTCTTCTCTTCTGCATCTGATTCTTCTGAATCTGAACTGCTGCTATCTGAACTTGTGGAACTATCACTATCTGACGAATCTACGCTAGAAGAATCAGAATCCGACTCTTCAGACTTTTCAGTAACTTTAGAATCACTGACACTACCAGTAGACCTTTCAGTTCCATAACCAGACGAAGCAATAGGAACTGACTTTTCCACAGAGAATGTCTCTGCTTCCGAGTCATCACTCCAGTTTGACGAAACGGCTACGGCAGGTACTTTTTCTAGTTCCGATGCTACGGTTGGTTCAGTAATTTGTTTCAGCAATGCCTCAGCACTCAAATCTTCATTCATTAGTACTGACTGTAGGAGGAGATCATTATCAATGGCTGTTAAAAGTTCCTGAGTTTGCTTCGCCGCATCTACATGAAAAAGTTCGGTGGGTCTTTCACTTGCTATTTTAGTAGTCGGGGAAGGGATGACTGCACCGTGCTCGTTTAGTTTTGTAGTAACTGAAAACTTACATGTCTCATTTGCGTCCCAATCATCAAACGAATCAAACAATTCGCCAAAATCCCCAGTCGGTCGTCTCCTGCCATAATGAGATCGATTGTCATTTCTGTCACGGTCTCTGTCACGTTGCGATCGCTGGTCTCGGTCTCTGTCTCTCTGATCTTTATGATGATGGTTCCCACTAGAACGCCCAGCACTACCACCAAAACCACTACTACCACCACCACCACCTTTATCGTCTCTTTTATCTCTGTCCCCTCCACGACGATTATCATCTGAGCTGTCTGATGTTTTGTCTCGATTCTTGTCTTTTTTTGAATCTTTCTTATCCTTTTTGGCTTTCTTCTTTTTGTCACTCTTTCTAACTTTGCGTCCATCGTCACTTCCTTCATCGGACGATTCAGAGGATGGAGACTCCGATGACGTTGAAGAATTTTCTGACTCAGAACTTTCGCTGGAGGAAGAGGACGAGCCCCGGCTTTTCTTCGAATGCTTCTTCTTGGATTTAGATTTAGAATCGTGCTTTTTCTTTTTATCTTTCCGGCTCTTGTCTTTTTCCGCCACTGGTTGAGGTATTTGAGAATCGTGAGATGAAGACTTCGACGGTTTCTTTGTGTCTGCGTGTTTCTCTTGCAATTCTGCAACGTCGTCACCTTTTGTAAGTTTTGCCCGCTTTTTCTTAGGTTTTTTCTTGCAGGAATCATCTGTACTATCTTCATCACTTGAGTAACTTTCACTACCTCTAAAGCTATCTGCTCTGCTCCTCCTTTTACGATGATGTTTGTCTTTTCCCGACTTTTCACTTTTGTCCTTTTTTGAAACTTTCTTTGACGACTTTAATCTAGCAGAATCAGCATCCGAACTTTCGTGGACTGCAACATCTTCCTCCTCCTCCTCACCTTCACTAGAATCTCGAGACCTTTTCTTTTCTGCTTTGTCTTTTGACTTGTGATGTTTCTTCTTCTTCTTTTGCTTTTTCACTTTCTTCGATTTTTCCTTTCCATCTTTGCTCTTTAGTTTATCTTTATCTTTTCTTTCCTTATCGGAAGATTTTGCATTAGAAATAATTTCCTTTTCTAGAGGAAATTCTTCTACATCCATTTCCTCGTACAAATCATCATCATCCTCTTCATCAGGTGTAGGACTCATTCCACTTACATCACGACGACTATGTGACGAAAACTTTTCGTCTGCATATGGTTTCTTGTTCTTGTCTCTGCTCTCATTATCTGAAAGTTTTTCCGATCTTTTACTCGTATCTTCCATGAGTAAGTCATTTTCAACAATGTTTTCTGACTTTTTCGTGTCTTTCACCTTCTTCACATGTTCTTCATGTTCGCTGCTACTTTTTTCACTGCTATCATCTCTTTGACGTCTATTTTCTACCAATGCTCCACTTGATCGATCAGTCATCTCTCTAGAAGGTTCATCACTATTATATTTTTTCTTAAGGAGAGGGGATGGGGCAGAATCAAGTGAGTCTGGTGAACTTGGCGATTTTTGTTGTAACACGGGTATAGGAGTAGTGTCAACCTTTCTATCAGGAATTATTGGCTTTCTACCTTTAAGACTACCGGCTGGACTATCTTCCCCTTCATCGTCAGAATATAGATGAGAAATTACAATTCCCTTAGACCCCTCAGAAGGGCAAAAATTTTGATCTGTTTGTGAAAACCACTCTTGCTGTTTCTTTTTACTTTTCCACACTTCTTCAGAAGATGGAAATTGTTTAACGGTAGAACCTTTTTGACTAATTATTTCGCTCATTGCATGCAACACGCCCGCCTCTTCTTCTTTGAAGACATGCTGTCTCGATTTATAATAGCCTGAGAAATTTAAAAGACTACAACCATACGTTATTGTTGGCTTGGCTTTTGTGTGCTTTAGAAAGGCTGACGGATAGTCGGTAGTAACTCCACTGGTAGACTCGATGGGAACAACGTTCATCGATCTTAACTGCTTCGCTAGGGCTATGCTCAATGGTGTCGGATGTGGTACCTCTTTTGATGCTGAAGTTTTTGACTTGCCATCAGGACTCTTGCCTCTGTTAAATAGATAAAAGTGGTATTCAATTTATTTTCCTTTATTTTATATACCTACTAGGAGATACAGGATTCACCTTATATCAAACCTATTTTAAAAATACAGACAATTCGATTCAGGGTTGCTTTCAGATGTAACAGATCAATGAATGCAACATTCATTGATGCTGTATATTGGGGATTAGGGAGGAGCCCAGCAATTATAGTATAGGTTATACACACACAAGCTGGATGCTATATAAAATATACCATGCATGACGAATTTAATTTAACAACTCAAATCATGATACAAAGCTAACTAACGTTAAATTATACCCCAGCATGTCATAGCTATTACTGTACGATTGAAATTATGGTCCATCATTATTACTCACGTATACTGCAATGAAAATTTCCTTATAAAAATGATGGACATCATATTTTACTCTAATTTCATTAGCACATTCCTGAACAGATGATGATGATGATTCACTGTGCATGGTTTAAATAAAAAATCTAGATGCAAATCAATAGTAATAATAAAATTTAAAATAATTTTCCACCCGTTATACTGATATCAACTCTAAAAATTCGTGGCCGTCAATTTCAACATACTTGATACTTTATATATCTAGATAGAAAAATATATTTACAGATCGAAAGTTTCAAAAGAGCAAAATGTAACACGCTTCTTCGTGTTAATTTATGCAATACAGAAATATAAAAACTCCACTTTGAGGCTTAATACGAGTTCAAGTTTATAGTATAGCGCAATTATCAATCTACATTACACTTTTCATTTGCAGTTGTTGCAGAAAAAAACTCGTCATTACATTTCAACTTGATTGATTGATATTAATTAGAAAATACAACACTGGCAGTTACCCACAAGAACAAAATTTTAAAGTTGCAATATACATCTATTAAATACAATATTTCTCTAAATTACTGAACTGAATTAATGAATCGTACTGTAAAGCCAGCTTATTAATAATAATATACATTTTAAACATTGAATTCAATTATAAACAGTGATCTGTTGAATTTGGTAGGAGGCAGCATGTTCTCATGCATTCTTTCGGTAACATCGAATGCAAAATAAAGCATAAAGTCATTAAAGTACCTTTTGTAAATCACATCAAACACATACTTCTACTTAATTCAATGGGTTGTCATAATTTGAGTGCACTAAATAGAAGAATTTTTAAAAAGTTTTAACTCGCTAACCTTCCAAGTTATATTAAATACAAACACTTCCATGTATTAAATTAAACTCAAGTAGCAAAACTCTAGTGACCGAATGCCGAATAGGGTCCTTGCAAAAAATAAGATATAACTTGGTATTAAAACCACAAGATAACAGCGGATAAAAATTAAAATGGAGATCTGTGATATAAAGATAATTTGTTTTAATAAAAATTGTAACTTAAACCTACAATATTTACTTTTGGCTTAAGGTGGTTCTTAACCTTTTTTGGTCATTTTCCTTCAGTTATTTAACTATAGCTTTTGAACGAAACGTCGGATGTTAAAATAAGTTTTATTTTTGGATAGGTCTATATTTTATTCTCAATTTGCGTAACTTTTAATTTTTTGAAAAAATTACAACATAAAAGATATTATAAAGCTTTAAAAATTATTAGTAAAGTGGAATTTTTAAAGCTTTATAACTTTTATAGTTGTACTTTAAAAAAAGTTACATAAATTAAAGGTACAATATAGAGCTATCCAAAAATCAAGTTAAAATACTGAAATCCGACTTTCCGTTAAAAAATCCCAGTGAAATAACTGAAGAAAAATGGGAAAAGTGCTGGACCCTACCCTTAAATGTATTACAAAGATATTTGGTCATAATAATATGGTAACCCAGTGGTCACACTTTACCTCTACACTCAAATGAGAGACCGAAAAGCCCCATTGGATTGACCATGGCCCCCAAAGGGCCATGTTCTAGTCAAAGTGGTCAAAGTCTAACCAAACACCACGATTGGGAAGTAAACAACTCTCTTACGTTTAGTTAGACTCCTTAGTGTCCTTAGAGATCTTTTCAAAGTGAAATATCCTTATTTGAATTTGTATCAATCAAACACACTGGCTTCCTCAACTAAACTTTTGTTCAGTGAAAGTGAAAGCATTTGGAATTTGAAAAAGTTGACACAAAAAAATAGGCAGATCAATTGTAAATCCCACAACAGAGAATGTACGAACACTGTTGACCAAAATTAGTGATGAAAAATGAAATAAGATATTTTGCACATATACTGCACATTTATAATATACCATCTTTTTAAAATAAACATTACGACGGAGAATATTATTCCGATGTTACAGATACAGGAAATTGAAAACAATAAAATTACATAACTGTCAATGTTGTCCTTACTTGTGCTGTATATTAATACTAAACAACCGTTTTTCATTATATTTTTATAAAAAAAATACTATATTGTCAACATAGTATTAGTATAAAACGGTTGAAAGACTTCAGTTCAAATGATCTATCCGTATATTCTCGGATGCCGGATACTTTTATACAAATCAAATTAAAGAAAAAGCTCAACACGCCCCATAATTCTTCAAATAACTTCATATTAACGTGGTTAACAACAACAAGCATACATACTACATTTTCTTTTAAAACGGAAAATTACATTACAATTACAAAAGAACATACCTGCTTGACTTAGTGATAGCTACTCCCCAAAGTTTATGAATGTCTGTGGATCGATATTGATGAAGTTCATAATCAGTCCAGTCATAGGGCATCCGATATTTCCTAACTTTGTCAAGTTCTTTCTCAGCTGCCTCCTCCCGTTCACGTTTCTTTTCTTCCTCCCGCTTTCTATCAGCTTCTTTACGTTCTCGCTCCTTTTCTCTTTCTCGTTCCATTTCCCTTTCTTTTTCACGCTCCTTTTCTTTTTGTCGACTACGATCACGATCCCGATTGTCGTGTTCACGATCCTTTTTACTTTCAAGCTTAGGACTTCGCTTACGACCTCGATCTTTACTCCGACTTCTGGATTTTGAGCGTTTACGGGTCTTGTCTTTATCTCGAGTTTTATGCTTAGGACTTCGACTACGGCTCTTAGATCTCCTCTTTTCTTTTTTAATTTTGGGAGACCGACTTTTGCTACGAGATTTTCTACTTGAAGACTTCTTATCGGTTTCTCTGAGTCTGTCTCTGTCATTTCTGTCTCTTTCTCTTCGGTCTCGGTCTCTAACACGGTCCTTACTTCTACTTCTGGAACGCTTATCTCTTTTTCGACGTCTTGAATCAGCTGATGGCGATTTAGACTCCGAATGAGATCTTGAACGGCTTTTAGAACTGCTAGATGTCCTCTTTTTCCTCAAGTTTCTTGATGTTATAGACGCTGATAATTTCTTCGGAAACACTTCTTCTTCGTTTAATTTGGAAGTAATATCTGATATTCTAAAATTTTCAGTCGTTACCACAGTGGGATTTACTACAGCGGTCATCGGAGGAGCTTTAGGAATATTTTCGGTGATGGATTTCACTTGCTTTAACTTTTCATTTAGAATCGAATTCATCGCCAAAATTTCCTTCATTTTTGTTTCTTCTTCCTTTATCGAAGCTATTGCTAAAGTCTGTTCTTTACTAATCTCTTTTTTGTTTGTTGCCTGATGAAAGACCGACACTCCTTTAAGGGGCGAATTTTTTTTATTTAGCGGCGCATACGATATAGCTGATTGCTTGCTTGCAGAGAAAGCCAAAAGTCTTTTCTTCGCCTGTGCACTTCCCAACACTTTCATTGTAACTGTGGACGGCTTTTTCCCCATTGAACTAGAGTCTGTTGACTCCGATGGAGACATTGTAGGTTCACTTTCATCATCACCTGGGGTAACTTGACTTGGCGAGTATCTAGAAGAGTCTGGAGGTAAAGGTATATCATCATGATCTTGGTTAGGTACTTGACTGGTATCTACGTCAGTTGGGTAAGGAATATCCTCCAATAAGGTCGACGAATGGGAAATTGAATCTCTACCGTCTTTTGGAGTCGCCGGGGTTGGAATTTTCCCCGGACTGGAACCCGAATCAGAATTACTGTCGTCATTTGTATCACGTCTTAATTTTCGAGAACCGGCTTTGGTAACATCGTCCAGGTCACCTCCACCACTATCTGCTGGAGAGGACGGCAATGGGAGAGAAACATCGGAGTCTGACATTGCAAGTGCAGAATTAATTACCCTACAGCAAAAATAACATATTACTGTTTCTGAATTTTAACAGTTTCCGAATGTGGTAATTTTGAAATCATATCATTTAAGATAAGCTGGATATGATTAAAATAAAAATGACACAAAGGCAGTCACGATAGTTTACTGCATTTTCTAAATAGTAATTCAGTCTACGAAAGTTTTAAGTCTACCTCAATGTACTTAAGTAGATAGTTTGAATAGAATAAAATCGCTTGCTTTTTTCACATGGGTAATTAATAGACTTGTCGTTCCTTTTCTGTATAGAAATATTGAATGGAATGATAAGGTTGAAACTTACAAGATAAAGATTAGTTATTAGAATTCGTATGTATGTTAAAAGGATATGGAAATAACCTTTTAACTTATCGTTATTAGTCGCAATTAATTATCGTTATTGACTTTTAAATCCCTTTCACAGTAAAGGTCGATTTTCATCTTTTGCTGTAATTATAGTATATAACAGCCTTAACTGTCACTTCAGAACAGTTTAGAACTTTGCAATACATCCTTTTACTTCCGAATTTACATCTTTGAATAAACATTTATTAATTTCACAATTGACTTTTAGAACAACAAAATTAAATGTACAGCATATTAAGTAATAAGTACATATCGTTTATCAAAAACTATATTTTACATTAGGTTCACTTACATAGAATAAAATTATTTTTAAAGCCTACTAAAATCTTCAACTTTGGAATTTGGCCTCATTGGCTTTTTAAAATAAAATTGTTAAAATAGCTCATTATGACTGAGGCCTGTTAGTAAAATAGAGGAAATATAATATAAACTAATGAATTACTTTTTTGATTTAAGGACAAAAACTATGGAGGGGCAAAGGACTAACATTTATTTATTTGTGAATGCAAAGTGAGCAATTATTTTCACAAACAACAAATTTAATGTTTAATATGTGTAATGAAATTATAACCACCTAGGGGGTTGAAAAAGGATAGTTTGGAGAAATGGGTGTAAAGAGTTATACAAGCCATTCACCATTTCTTTATTGAAAAATCATTTTAGCTTTACTATCTATATATTTATCTCGTAGAGTATATAATAATTAAAATTCATCTAGAATGTACCAGTATTCAATGTTCAAAAGTCAAACCCTAATTAATTGTTATACCTGTATTGCGTAAAATGTCAAATGTTTTAATCACCTTTTAACTTTATACTTTCAATTTTAACTTTCTGATCCTTAGGTAGTTTATTTTATTGATTATTAAATTATATCTGACATTTATGATATTATTGCTGTAGTACGCAAATGGCAAATAACTATTAAAGTCCAAAGTCAAAGAGAATATACATAATATAAGCACGACCATTCGCATTCAACATTACTTACTTACAACGTACATATTATAATGATAATTTTAATTATAAAATTCAAAATTATGATGAATAAATACACAACATACCTTCAAATCGAAAAATCTGACAACGGAAGTCGACAACTACTAACCACTGTCAACTGTTGTTTACTGTTGGTGCAGAAAAGTGTCCATGAGCGGCAACAAAAATGAACTGCTGGAAATTGAAGGTATTTTTACAAATGACGAACAGGACACCCACAAGCCACAACTAACACTCACTCAAATTAAACCCCAAATTTGAAATTATAGCCCACAAACAACTGAACAACACCTTCCAGCGTCTTGTATTTTAAAGCCCTTATTTAGAACTTTTAGTCTTAAATGGTGTACCATACTAATTTTATTTTTAACTGCACAAACGGCGAAGCCAACACATTATTCGGAATCGGATGTCGGATGGAGGAGAGAAGTTTGGGAAGCCAAGTTCCTTGCTTTTGTCGAAACTACGTGACTTCTAAGAATGCATCCCTACGGTTGGCTGTTCTTCCTGTAGAGTTGGTTTATGCTGTACACAACAATTCTTCAAAATTTAAATAATAAATTAATATTTGAGTGTGGATTATGTAATGTTATGTGAATGTGACCATTAGATTGTGTACACTTAAACTAAATGTACAGTACCCCCACTATTGCTGACTGCATTCTGCATTGCACTCAATGATGAATGAACAAGTTTAGTACCAAATACGAAATACCTCTTCTAAAACAACATCCAAGCTGTAGCTGTGCTAAATGTAAATGTTGTGAGGGAGAAGAAGAAGAAATCGGCATCGATGTGTTTGTAGAAAAGCTTTTATTATTATGATGGCTTGAGGTTCATATAATAATATTAAAAAGCCCTGGATATAATTTCTGTTGCGACGTCGCATACTGCTTGAGGCCTACTAGATACTACTACTATACTACCATTGCCAGACAGATTGTTATGTTAGAAAGGTAGTAATACAGGGTATCCCATTCATTGGTTACGCTATTTAATACATGGGTAGTCCTTGGACTACTCATGTATTCACCTTTTTTCGCTCTGTTTTGCCTGTTGAAATTTGAAATTCGCTGGCCTCCGAGGCCAGCGAATTTCAAATTGCATCAGGCAAAACAAAGCGAAAGGACTACCCATGTATTAAATAGCGCAACTCAGGAATGGTACACACGGTACTTATATTATTTGTATATTTGTATCATCTTACTGCTTCTAATTGAAGTGAGAGTGCAGCCATTTTAAATTATTCAGTGTTCTGGTTTGTAATGAAAATTAGAAATGATTTGGGTTAAAATATTTGGTGCCCAAATTGTAATTAACTTTAAAGCAGTAATAATATGCGCAAGACCGACCCACATGTTGTTAACAAATAGATATAATATTTTATAACAAACTCTGAATGTAAAAAGGGCAAAATCGATTTTACAATTGATCCTGTCTACCTTACCGTAACGTCCAAAGGGGGGGTGAGGAACCTCCTCACGGCCGGTATCACCGGCATGCATATTCTAAAAAATATTGATTTAATCATCATCAAATAGTGGCATATTAGTGAAGCACCTATACACATGTGTATTTGTTGCAGAGCATACGTTATTTTACCCAAAAAAATGTGCAAAAAAACAAAAAATTTCGCCCTACGCGCGAATTTGTTGCGTTTTAGATTGATTTCGGCCTAAAATAGCTCAAATTTTTACTACTTCGCGCGATAATGGATTCTTTTGCGCACTGTGGTATTTCCCCCTCCCGAGGTAGAATCTAATTTATTTGTAATGATCTAGTTAGCCTTGGCGTAGAATACAGTCACACACACACACACAGTCGATTTACTAGAAATGTGATAACATGGTTTGACTCTTCAGTTACGCAACCAAACTACAACCACATAGTAGTTTAAGAAACTCGTCAATAGAGTGACTCACTATCTTCCTACAGTGTGCATCATTATGTGAGAGAAAAAACTAATGGATATTTGATATTTCTATCTTTTGCATTTTGGTTTGCAGAAGAGGTATATGGTATATCATCGTCGGGTGCGGGTCTCCGAAAACTAACAACTTCAAAGCTCGGCGGCAGAGTAAAATTCGCTCGTAGTAACGAAAAATACTCAAGTAATCGGCAATTTCATAATCATAAATATCTTAATTTTATTTCACTTAATTCATAAAGAATGAAAAGAGTTAATGTTAAAAAAAGTTATTGGCGTAATGTCATATATACATATATGAAAAAACTCCGCAAATGTCCTGTTATTCAAAATCTGCATCACGCCCCTAAATGTTACAATTTCAAAAGTTGCACCGCCCGGAATTGCGGTGGCGCCTGCTATGTTATAAATTCGTGTGAGAATTGCGAATTTTCTCCGTCTCTAAATGCAGGGTTCGTCCCGATTTATTTTTTTATTTCACCGCACAATTAAAAACAATTTGACCATATTTATTTGAAATTTTGACTACATTTCTTGCAAACCATATTTGAATTTTGTTGCGTCCCCATTTATTTTTTATTTCACCGCACAATTAAAGAAATATTGACTATATTTCTTTCAAAGCATATTTGCTTCTTCTGGCGTCCCCGTTTTTATTTCAAGGCACATTACAAAATTTTGACTACATTTTTGCTAAGCATATTTGAATTTTCTGGCGTCCCCGTTTATTTTTAATTTGACCGCGCAATTAAACCGCATGCGAAGCACCCTTCGGGCGCCACTCAAAAAATTCTGTCAACTTTGGTGCCCCTGGGGGCACCACCGGGAAACACGTGACAGCCCTGGAACCGATAATTTTTTCCAACCACGGAATAAAGGCTCGAATTACCTAAACTACTTATAGGCACAAATACGGCCGCTGCGGAGCTAGAGCTCACGCACGCGCTAGCAATGTATCTTGTAGGGTAAATTGTTG
>JAQFYB010002551.1:0-23906 GCA_034694085.1 Pogonognathellus longicornis
TCCTCGAATCATTTCAACTAATTCCAAACTTCCTCGAATCATTTCAACTAATTCCAAACTTCCTCGAATCATTTCAAGTAATTCCAAACTTCCTCGAATAATTTCAACTAATTCCAAACTTCCTCGAATAATTTCAACTAATTCCAAACTTCCTCGAATAATTTCAACTAATGCCAAACTATTCCGAATAATTTCAAACAAATCCAAACGTTTTCGAATTAATTCAAATAAATCACTACTGTATTTATGTAAACAATAATAAAAAGGCCCGTTCTACGAACGCACCCCCCCCCCCCACGCCTCGCTCGGTTAGTTGAATTATCAGTGCAACCAACAAGCCAAATCCACCTAGATAATAGTTCACTCCCGAAAGCAGTAGAATTTAGTCAAGCAAATTTTGTTTTATTTAAAAAAATATTTTGAAGATAAAAACGTTCTTCAATAATGTTTCTAGGGATGAGCCAAGTCACCATACAAAAATATTTGAGCCTAGCTGAGGTTCACTCTCAAAAGCAGTAGAATATATTTAAGGAAATTTATTTCTCTTTGCAGAATATTAGTTTTACTTTAAGGGTCTATATAGTGTATAGTAATCCATAAATAATCTAATAGCATAGATATAAAATTTCGCGATTTTTGATAAGATACAATATTTTTTCCGGATTTCGTGGAGCGGGCAAATTTCCTTTTTGCTCCCTGGCTATGCCAGTGGGTAGTATAGTATATATTAGTATAACCCAGTTCTATAATGTATGGTAGTATATAGTATTTAGTAGCATAGCATAGTATATTATAGTAGTTGTAAAATTCCAATCAAACTTTCGAAATGCAAAAAATTTTAGTTCACAAGAATCAGGTCGATTTTTAGGTATTTTGAACGGAATTTCGCGAATTTTATTCATTACAGACAATCACAAATAATTCACACCAATTTTACAAAATGTACTGACTATGACACAAACTTATGACAAACTTAATCACAACTATTTTTGACAATTTTACAATGAAACTATTTGCTCTCGACTGAGCAGGACAAAATCCGCACGACTCTACGGAATATTTTCTCGTACTAAACTTAAACTTGAATGTATCTGCTAATTTTCTTTTTTAAATTAAAACTTACTCTTTCTATGAATTATTTCTTGTGTCCCTGAAAGGACTACCTATATAAACTCTACTCCTGTCCGTACACAGTAGCTCTATTGTCTCTGTACTTCTGGCCACACAATCAACCTAAAATATATGAAAACACTGGGTACAGCCTTTTGTAGAGCGTTTCAAGAAACCAGTTTCTATAAATGGCGTCTTATAGGTTGTGGGTTGTCCAATGTCAAGTTCCGTTAGCCAGATAGGATTGAATTTGGGTTGAAAAAAATTAACCTTTTAGATTGTAGCTTCTCTACACTCTACACTATAGTTATCATCGATAGCGGTACAGAATTCTAGTGTTACTTTAAAGTATGTTGTATTGTAATTGTTACACCTTGTTGTTTGGTATACGATTCTATAATTAAAACTCGAACATAATTACAAGAAGATAAAAGCATAATGTAGAATAAACTGTTTTACTACTTCAAGTTTCGACCATTGTAATTATTTACACATTATGCTCGTAAAATAGACAAACTCTGTGATGTTTTATGACTATGCTATGCTGTAAAATTATAACTGTAACGTGTTAGCAGCAATAGCAGCATAGAGTACAACAATGGACTGTAAAATCGCAAATATATAAAAGACGCCAGTGCAGTAGTGGGCAGTGGCAGTGGGATATGCGTAGGTACAGTTTGAGTTGAGTTGAGACTGTTGTGTGTGCAATATAAAAATTAATTTCTTCCAGCTCTTCTTATAAACTGCTATAAATTGAAATAGCATAAATAGTCTAAAAATATTTTACTAGTATCACTTTTTTACCATTTGAAGAAAAACATGTTTAGCACTTACTATGTAAACACAAATTTTTATCTTATGATTTTAAATGTTGTAGCTGGTTTCGTCCTTTGTACTGAAGCAAATTTCTTCCAAGAATATTTTGAAAAATCAAGAGGTAAACTAAATGTTTTTGTACTTCGGCAGTTTAAATTCGATTATCATGTTATTTAACTTAAATTTTCATCTTTTTTTAGAATATTGCTCGCCACATCCTGTTGATGATAATGTAGTTCAAATAAACTATCGACCTTTAATTTGCATGTTCCTTCTGGACAAAAATAGTTACCTTAAAATACCCTTAACTTCCACCAACGAGGATTGTGAGTGCACATCACACTGCTCTTCCGCACTGTCAGACCCCTCCAAAGCTGAATGTCAACCGTGTGGCACAACGTGCACTGAGATAATGCAAATCAAAGTAGATTCAGGCTCAAATGCCTTAAAATGCAATTGCGTTACTGGTTCGGATGTTGTAGCCGACAGCGAGATGATCAACAGCATGGACAACACAACCAATAGTGCCAGTACTATGAACTTTAGTTCAGACATGATCGTGTCAAGTAATGTCACTACAGAACCCACCAGTAGCAGCAATCATAATATGGAGTGTCAATGTAGTTTATATTGTCTTCCAAGAACATCAAAAATTACCGTTCCACCATGTGTCTATACAATTGGATTTTTAAAAAGGCTAAAAAGCCCGAGTAACAAAATCACCTGCGAATGCGGGATTGACAGGGGTGAAAAACTTGACACTGCCACATTGAATCCAATTTTTAAATGTATTTGTTCTAAAACTAAACAATATTATGAGTTATGATACCACATTTTTTAAAAACATTTGTTTATAAGAATCAAGGTACGAGAAAAAAATACAGTAATTAGCAATAAGTTACAAAGTGCATTAAGGTTTTAAAATAAATTATTGTTACCTACCAATTTATTTTGAGTAAATGAATAAAAATATTTAGCTTACTACGAAACCAACGGTAAAGTTAATTGCTTTGACTGCATGAAATTAGAAAGTATGTTGGATGCGTGTGCGAACAGTGGAGGGAACGCCGTTTTCATTTTAATGCACAAAGGGATTAGCACAATGTTATACTTTGTAATTTATATAATAAAAAAGAAACCGAAGCTTTTCCGTTGTAATCAGTAATAGTTTGGTTTGACATTATGATCCAATTTTAATTTCTGCAGGTTTTCTTATGAAAATTATTCCTTTAAGCATTATAGTAGTATTGACCACAGTGAGCATCTAGCAATTGGTTTTCGTCCAAAGCATCCATTAAACTTTCTTACTGCCATGAAAATAATATGGGATACTATATGTATTTGTCTCCATCAGTGTTTTCATTTACTTTTATTTTAATGCAATGCGGATAAGTGTTTTTTCTCAAAGTGTCAGTTTTGAGATTCATCCCTTTCGTTTCGTTCATTCTTCATACACCTATAGTTTTCTCGCCGGACCAGCATTTCTTGAAGCAGTATTTTTCTAATTCTCAGCTTCGGAATAATTGTTCATTTTTATTCGCGCCAGAATATGTCATGTTATGCACTACTATGCTGTAGTAACTTGATGTAATTGTATGTAGATAAAATTGAGTGATAAACTGCAGTAATTTTAATCTGAGCCTAATCAATAAATCAATTGTGAATTGTTATTGCAGAATATTATTAAGGACCGGACGCATTACTTTATTTGTTTCTTTAGAACCATCATACCGTAGAATAGCGCAGGTGTAGTACTTACATTCATCATCATCATCATAATTATTATTATTCATAGATTTGATAATACACACACATATCAATCACAAGTAATCGACAGACAATTAACATGCAATAGATAGTACATTACAATTATTATTAGTCCTATAACTATAATTACTTATAATAATTTTATAATACCATAACAAAAAAAGTTGAACTCGGTGACACAGCAGTATAGTAGCATGGTATTATTATTACAATATACACATCGAAGATTAAAGTCTATTATTGTTACTGTACTGTTTTGATAACGACATTCTATAAAACAAAGTGTCTTCGGCTTATAATAATCATCATAATAATATTACTATAGGCATATTCCTATACTCTCACGTATTTACGCCATGTATCGTAACTATAATAATCAACTGAAAATATATTTTACAAAAAAGTAACTTTAATAAAAGGTAGCTGTGCAACGAAAACGATCAACGATTTTGGCAAAAATCCGGTAAATATTTTGTACACACAGACACACACTTATTTCATTATTTGCCGTTTGTATCAATTCCACCCAATTTTAGTTGTCCGGAACGAACGAACAACAATTTAGGAGTTTGGTCTGTTCTACAGGCTTCAGTGTAGGTTTCAAGAGTTAAGAGCTACAAGGGTAGTACACATTTAATATTATTATTCTCAGAACTCTACACAAATACTTTACATTACACCATCTGTTCATATTCAACAATTTTGTTGAAAATATTTTAAAATGTGTCTACTATAAATGTACTTTTTCGCAGATGATAAAAGTGTAGATCAGGCATTTTTATTTCATACAGAGACACACAACTTTCTTCTCTTTCCGACAATCCCGTTCATTTTCATCCCTACAATTAATTAAAATCCATCCATTATATCATGTATAATATTTTGGCTATCTTTTACTCGTACTGTAAACTACTAGTTAAAATTCTAGATACCTTGTATTGTAGGTATGTATATAGGTATAATGGATTTCACTACGATAGATATTACCACACAATCTTACATTGTTTAGGAATAGAGCAATAGCGACAGAAAATGAAGCTATTGATAAAAGTTGTGTCTCACACGTATCTTTACATTTACACTTAAGTCTACTACATAATAGTAATATTTTATTATTACTACCTAACTGCAATTACTTCAGTAATGGTAGCAAGGGCAGTTACAGTTACAATGTCCGCTTGGCCATTGTACCTTTCGTGAAGACTAACTTAAATTATTTAGTATAATTTATTCACTTTGCTATTATATATAGTAACACTATTTTTATGAGATAGGGTTACACAACATTATATTTTATAGTATGACGAAATCCTAGTTCCTCTTATTAGTACATAATAAAATGTTTGCTTAAATATTTAATATTATTACCGTATGTAGAGATTATATCTCCCATAGGTACTAGATTTATTATTAGTTTTCTTAACTAACTTGAATTCAACAGTTCAATCGTTTGAATCGCTGAAGAAAAGTCTATGCAGGTAGATTGGTTATATAGTTGTATAATTTGAATATGTAGAGATGGTATTTCTACTACACACGTCACTTCTTCATTACCACAATCACACGATACCATTTTAAATACCATCTACCGTTTTAAAAAAATTCTTAGGCAGTAGTAGGTAGGTAGGTGAAAACGACAATCGCACAACATCAGCATGTATTTAACCTTTAAAACTTTGTTGTACTCTTCCCATTCGTTTTTGTACATCTATAACAACAACATTTACTAGCAACTATTGAACCGCAAACCCCACTCGATTCTCTTACTACACTAATTTACAAATCATTCATATTTCTCTTTTTCTAATGTCAATTTCAAAGCAATTAGCATCAGCAATAATAAGAAATTATGCACACATCAATAATTCTTCTGCTGAAAGTTGTTTTGCACGAGTGCGTGACAATATAAAACGTACATTTGCTCAATGATGTATTTTTAATTTCTGTAAACTCTCTCATATTATTCGTGCTTGGGTTCAATGTCCATTTTACAAACATCCTAGGTTAGTTATTCATTATAATGTTCAATATCATTGTGGGGAAAATTAATTCAGTTTTCATGGTAAAAAATCATGTACTGATATTTCTAATGTGAAAAACACCTTTGTACCTACAAAGCAATTTGGTCGACATAATATTTTTACACATGTGCATAAATAGCATGTCAATTTTCTCATAAATATCCAATTTCAATTTGCACAACTCTTTGCATAATATATTATGCACAAACAAAACTTGTGTTGCTTTGCTATTTACTCGTATCATTCTACAAAGCCTAAAACCAATAACCAGCAGCCCTTCACTACAACAATTCTCATTTATAATAATTTACTTACATTAGTAGCATTCAACGCAATAATTCTTTCATTATTATTGTAATTTGAATTACTCACGGTCACAAAAGACGTTGAAAATTTCCGTGAGGTAAAACAATTGCAATAACAATTACCTAGCTAATTGAATTAACCCAGCACTCAGTCAGTATCTTAAGACAAAATATCCGTTTACATAAATAATAATTACAATTACAATAGTAAATAATGAGACAAAAACGAAAACAATAACATGTCTATCTCTATAGTACAAAGTGAAATATAATAATTCATCAAATTGAACAAACATATAGCATTGAGATCAAGAGCATTATTAATATTGATTACTACTAAAAACTGTAATAATTGTATTTACATTGCATGATTGTGGAAGTGCAAATTCACCCACAGCGTTTACTACACAGCACAATAATATTCACACAATGTCACAACTAAATTGAAAACTGTTGCATATTTTGGGGCTATGTGGAACGTGTGCTGCATATATGTAGATGTATGCAATACAGTGTTACATTTGAGTTAATCCAATGCAATTGCAATTAAGTGTACAACATAATTACAATTAATTACACTTACATATTAGTGGCTAATAGTAAGTAATCAGAAATTCGGTGGATACTATTCTATTATTGTATAACAAGTTGCATAATATGTAAGGCAAATATCATCGTTAATTCTTTTAGCAGCATGCGCACGATATACGATGGTTAACTTATTAGTGTTCTTAGGTATTTTTGTCTCATGCAGTCGAGTTACCCATATTATACACGCAAGTCTCAAACATGATTTTGGATAATAGAGTGTTATCGTTATTGCTAACCTATAAATTAATAAATAAGAGTTATCATGGCATATCGTTGTTTTAAGTGCTGTAACACTTACAATTTTTACAACAAAACGTCTTTATTTTTACCGCTACTTTATTTAATGACCATTTACTTCAACGTAACTCCAAAATTCGACTTCAAACATAATACTTAAATATAACTTTTAAGACATTTAAGTAAAGGAGAAAACGATAACACCCTAATAAATCAAAGAAATCGACAAATCATTTAACCAATATCCTTTTTTTGTAATCGTGGTGTATATTCTAAACCCGCATAGTTATCTTTCTCTCTCGTAGTTGATCAGAATTTATCCAATAGACAATAACTTGAAAACTGAAACTTGTTAAAGTCTTTTTACTAAGTTAGTGAGCAATTTTGAAAAGTACAGTTTGAGCCGACGACTTGGTTTGAGCGATCATAAAAAAAATCATCATGATCATCATCAATCCGTGTATTTTAAGGCGGGGCATTGGGATGACTCCAACATTAATAATTAATTACAATTATGACACATTAATCATGCAAACACCAATATCAAAATGTCAGTTATTTTTAGTTGTTTAAAATTTCTGTCGGCACTGCGAAGGCTTTTGCACAGATTTTTTCATTTCAAGCACACAACACGCACAGAAAGTATTAGTTTTTTCACACACACGCTGCTATGCTGTACTATGCTGGAAGAACTAAAACAACAGTCTAAAATAAATATTAAATACCTTCTCTACGATTATTGAGCACAAGAAATCATTTTTGCAGTTTGCAATATATAAGTTTTTTGTAAGTCCTTTGATAAAGTTCAAAATTGTATATGTAGTGTAAAATGAAGAGATCTTCGAGCATCAAATATTGACTACTCCAGATAATTAGACACACAAATTATATTTATAATCTTTGGGTCAGAATATCATGGTGCGAGTAGCAGTGTCTGTATAATATTCGTATTTGTGAACAACATGAAGGTAGGCTGATAATCTCTGATTCATACCAGAATTTGCAATCCACATTCTTACAACATATATTCAAATTCAACAACCAATCATACTACGCTATATACTTATACCATTTCACATGACCATATAGTAAGTACCATAATAATAATAACAAAAGTAATAAATAAATATTTTATAATAAATTACGAACAAAGGTAACTAATAAGTAATTACTATAATCCGTATTTCCATAATAATATTATAATATGTAAGTTGTCGAATAAAATAATAGTAACAATTTATAATAATAAAATGACACTGGAAAACGCCAACCGCATCACCAATAAAAATTGTAATAAATAATAACCTTGCAACTGTGACTTGATGTTTACTGCCCTTAAGGAATAGGAGTTCAAAATTACTTTAATTTAATATTTAATAAATAATTATATAGAATTTAACCATCAATGATAAGCGAACTCTTACATTGGGAGAAACCATGTGGGTTAAAAAGAATAAAAATTGATTACGTTTCACGCTAGATTCAATCAGCTCTTTTCTCATGCCCACAAACAATGCTTGAAATAAACAAAAAATGCTAATAACGCTTAGCCAACAGTTTTTTTGCATAGGAATCCGATGATTAATTGTTAATGTCATATTGGCATAATATTTTGGGTGTTTTACTTTTATTATTATAAATATATATTGTAAGTAAGCTAGTTGTCTCCATTGTTCTCATGTTGACAATATTAATGATAAACAAGATGAATACAAACGTTTTGAACACATTTTGATTATTATTTTATGAGAAGTCTTGCCCGTCTCATGGCGTCACTTTTGATGTTTGTGAGACTGAGATGCACATAAGACATTTCATATAACAGAATATTCTTTTAGTATTGTAAATTGCTTGCGTGCTTCTGTCTAGTAATGTAATATCTAATATAAATTAAAATCTATGAAGCCCAAGTGAAAAATGCATTGTCTTGTCACCTATGTGTTTAAATCGCACTTCAATCAATCAGTAATAATAATTTACGACGTTAACCACACATTTTACAAAACTGTTGTGAAGCTTTGATACTTTTGTTTTGCACACCAAGTGCCAAGTGAGTTTTAAATTACAATAACTATATGGATGCCTATAGGCTCATAATACAGTAACATTATTATTACTTACAAATTATAAATACCAGCACAGGATATTCATATTTTATCCACCTATTCGCTTAATTATTATTATATGTAAGAATCGCAATGTATCGACTAATATAGCGATGCCTCATATGTGGATAGTACAACAGTTACTAAATCGTAATTGCAAATGATATTACGTTTACCCTTTACTTTCATACTGCTCAGACTTTGATTACATAACAACAGAAGAACACAAAGGATTGAGAACCTAATAACAATAATAATAAAAATCATAATAATAATATTTTAAATATTTTTGTCATTATTTTTGGCCTGAAAACAATAATTAACCGAATATTACATAAATAGTCGTAGTCATAATCATTTATGAGTAGGTATTGATATATAATAATCTTTGAATAAATAAACCCCTTGAATACATTAGAACCTACGAAACGTTGTTGTTGGCTTTATTAGTAGAAGCATTGACTTCAATGTGTCGCAAGTACTTAGTATATAAAACCAAACATTACCGATGTACCTTTCTAAATAAATAGTAAATGCTGTTAATGCATTGAATTATTAATAAATTACGGGGTTTTAACTAAAATTCTTTCGGCATGAGCTTAGAATGGCATTTCGCTATGTTATGCAACAACGCTTTGTGTAGTAAGTATATAAATTAACCCTGAACAAATTAATTATCCGGTCAAGCGTATTTTAAATGAACACAACTCTTTTCGTCTCCTCCTACCACAATTTATATTAAAACTTTCAATTTTTTTAACAATCATTAATAATTTTCGTCATACTACGTCTAATACCTTTCACTCTACATTATCGTTTTCCTGATGCCCAACTCTAAGAAAGCTAGTCGGAACACATACACATTAATTTTTGTTAAGGACAACGATGCTGCAGAAAGAAAAGAAAATTCAAGGACTGATTTTCTGTTGATTTGGTGCTAATCAATATTATCGATGATATTTGGCAATTTTTAGGAAGTATTTAGTAAAAGGCACTATGCTAAGTTTAAAAAGCATTTTCAGAAAAATTGAGGGGAGAAAAAAAAATTATAACAAGAAAAAATTAAAAACAATTGTTTTATATTGGTAATAATAAGGCATTAGTGATTATTGATGAGCTTTTATTTCATTATTTGTCATTCCTGTCTACTCAGCAAGATGAAAAAGCTATGAGATGGTTAAATCATTTCGTTCATTGGCAAAGTTGTCCTTTTATTTATAAAAGCAATTGCATACTAACGAACGCATATTGAAATCTGGTGTCAATCAATCTCCTTTTATACACAGATAACTATTTTTATTATGTAAGAATAATTGATAATCCCGTTGTTGTAAGTATATGGAGCACTTTGAGTCGTTTGTCAATGTATTCATCATTTCACGATGTAGTTTACCGTTGTGAAATGCAGTACTACTATTACTGAAAGTGTATTTTTTCAGTATAAGTATTTTGAGGCAATATTGGCAGTGTTTCGTTATGTCGTGTTCGGTTTTGCTTTTCACCTTTTTACAATATTATTAGTATGTATTTAGCTTTATTAGTATTATCAACAATCGCAAAATCTTATTATTGCATTACCTTGGCTCAGTAATGCGTATACATCTAATTACAATCGACGAACCACTAAATACTTTAACCTTAAAGCGAGTTAAAGCGACTTAATTATCCTACCATTATTATTCCGAAATTAGTTTTAGGAAGCTACCGAAATCTACTCTTACAATTCCCTCCAAAAAGATGTACACGCGTTTTACCTACTAATTAATATATAAGTATTTAGTGTATTATCGTTATTTTACCATAGTTACTTATAATATCGGTGACAAGGCTGTACCCCGAAGAACTATCTATACTTGTACAACCTCAATTTAAATAATACACCTTCCTTATTCCTGTTATAATTATTGTGAATATGGATTAGCTTAATTATATACCTAGTCTGTTATAGCAATGTATTATCATATACTATAAACTCGTACTGCACCTGTTTTGTATGTATTTAGTATATAAGAGACTATTATATGGCAAAAATACACATGTAAAAGCACTAGCGCTACCTTTACATAAAAATTCAATAACGCTTATAGCAGTCACAAACAGTTTGATTATTACAGAACTATAATAATAGTAATACCTATGTTAATAGATAATGGTAATAGTACCACACGCATACATACATCATATATGTGTGCTTATTATAATAAGTGATTTAAAAACCCCATTTATCCGGACATGAAAATGCATTGTACTAGTTACTGTGTAAATAACTATAATGGGTCTAGATTGTTGTGACAATAAATAAATTCAATTAAAAGTATTGAATAGAAGGAAAAGATGTACCGGGTAAAAGTTGGGGAAAATGTCATTGTTAATTTCAAACTTGTATTACGATGTAAATGGGTTTCTTAGTAGAAATCTCTCAAAACTCTCAAAAATGGAAAAAATATTAAGAAATGAGACAAAGAGGCAAAAAACAGGACGAGTATTGTAAAGAAAAAGACAATACAAATCGAAACAAGAAAAGCTTCAAGGTTTAAAGAATCAGAGTTTTCATATTTTTAGTTATTTTTTTTGGAAAGGCACAAAACAGATTTTGAATTTTCATGTTCCGGATGGATTTGCAATACCTACTTGGATTTTCGACCCCGATATTTTGATTGTAAGCCGCCGAGGTGTAATTATTAGATAGAGCCCTTGTTGTCACTAATAGTACAAACTTGAACACTCGTCAATTGACTTCCTAATTGCAAACCTCGTCTTTTCTTTCGAATTTCGCATTTTCTATTTTCCATAATAAATGTGTCTACGAATAGAAATAATAGCAAAACGTTTCTAAAAATGTGGTACACATTAAGATACTATCGTCATTATGAATGACGACTCTGTCCTTTATCTGTAAAGTGGATGGTAATTGGGGCAAACTTGTGTACTACTATTGGAGAAATGCATTTTGCGGAACAATAAAACGCAATTGTAATTTTTGAATGTTAATGAAATAATTGTGTCTGCTCTGCTGGTATCATTATTGTACTGAGAATCTATCTTTTTGAATGTTGTTGTTACCATTACTGTGATGAATGCAATTCTTTCTCGTTGCATGCGACTCTACATCAATTGAACTCGACAAACTATGCACAAACATTACCTTACTTTACGTTACGTTACATTTTAGAGTTTTCGTGAATGGCAGAAATATTGGTTTCTATATCGAATTCAATAATGACTCGGTACTAATAACAATGAATTGATATTATTTTATAGAAAATGTTTTTAGCGTTGTACAAGCTGACTAATTGAATATGTTTAATTTTTAAATAGAAAAGGAAATTTTGTCCGGGGTGCTGTAATTCATTAGGATATATCGATATATAGTCATGAATATATAGTAGCACTATAGTACCTACTTATTAAAAGTTATTTCCATTGCAAAGACAATTGAATGGGAAGAAATATTATAGTCTTCTGTACAACTACTGTATAGGAATTGGTAAATAGCATTAGTATTTGTATTATTAATTAGTAATAATTATAAAGATAATGTTACGAGTTAGTTCAAAGTTAAAACCTATTTGTAAGAAATGTTTTTACTATGAGGAAACCAACATTTTTGCATTCACAACATTATGCAAAGCCGTACAAAAAACCAAAGGGGCATCAGACGCACATGCACACGGCTTTGCACGGACTTTGGAAATCCAACCGATGTGAGGCTCTTAGCACCCTTCTTTACAGTCTGGCAGTGACTTGCTCCTTGTAGTTGGACGAGGTCCGAACTTACAATCCTATCTAGAGTCTTACAAAGTTACCTTACTCACTTATTACTTACTTTTAAGTACACACCTTAGCTAAATTGAATTCCTTATACCATCTTACTTACTTACTTAACTTAGCCTACTATAAACCTTATCTTATGCAGTACTCGTCTCACGCTATGGCCACACTCGTATCTATAAACGTTAACACACGAGCAGCTATTCCTATATTCATCAACTAGATTTAAATTCTCTCCAGACTAAAAATCCTCTGCATCTTCATCTAATTGAGGCATTGAATTATTTTACTGGAGCAGGATAAGCATCCCAATCCCAATAAACTTACAAATTAAATCATTCTTCTTTACTCGCAGTCACAGTATGTATAGTAGTAAGTTGTGTGTAAGTGAGATGACACTCTCAGGCTTTGCTGCTTCTCTTATTTTCTATAAATACTTATATCATATCAGTTTCAGTCCCCGTCCCTTCTCAATATAGCACTACTCCTCCAACTCCAAATAATTATTCAAATACACAATAATAACAGTATAGTAATGAAAACAACCTAATCTCTAACTAGCAGTACAGCAGTATATAGTAATTAATCGTAATTAGTTTATCGTTGTAGCGTACCTTATCCTAATACTAGAATACAATAAGTTACAGCAATAAGTTTTACAATGTGGCTATAATATGATCCTTTCACATACATAGTATTTATATAATATATAGTCAAGGCTTAATTGTGGTGAATCCGTATTAGTTCTATGTCAAATGACAAGTAACTTATTCTGTCTCATATTCGCAACCTACCCATAGAAATGAAAGGTGAGTGCTTGTTACATTGTCGTCTCGTCAGTAGCTAACCCAAAGTTTAACCATAATTTCCAACCACAGGATTTAACACTCGAAATCTTTCACACAAATCTTATTGTAATATTTTGATCTAAATTACAGAACAACAGATAGGGAAACGTACATATTACAACAATACAATGCTATGCCATTTTTATTTTCTGTCCTTGTCTTACTCAACTCTAGTTTGCTCGTTCGCTGTTTACAAAAATTTCTACAAATAATGTCTCATTCATATAATTATTAATCTGTGATAGCCATTTTTTAATAATTTTGTTTCTTTGCATTATACTTTTTTACACTACACAGAAAAACAAGCCCAAATATAAACGGTAGAACTAAACACACCCTATAGCATAGCAAATAATAAATATGCAATCTTATGCACCTAACATTGTATTGTGTCTGTAAAGTATGCTCGTATAAAATATATTAATTTTCGTTCCAATTACATATAATTCGCAAAATTATTTTGATTTTACTACTGTAAACGCGTTGAACGAAATAGTAATCAACGAAATGAAAATTTTGTAATAGTTACAAAAATGTTCAAATGCGTAGGTATAGTGCATTTTTTCGAAAATGGGAACTTCGCTTTTTCAATCTACAATAACAATAATAAAATGATTAATGAAGAAAATTCGACGCCTCGACAACGGCCTAAAACATTTCTACACTGCGTAAACCATAGTACCTACATTATATAACGTGACGTGTTGGGTTGTTCTATTTATGATAAAGCGAGTACTAGAATAAAGCACTATAGGTTTGTAGTAAATAGTAGTAGTTGCAGTCATTAAGGAAATAATAAAATATTTAATAAGCCTATTCAGTTGTTGATTTTTGCAGTCGCACTCATACATCCTGCTATTAGTGAAAGCATGTCAGGATAACTCTAATTAATAATGCCACAAATAGGTAGGCAGGAGCAAGGTACAGATTTTGGGTGTTTGTCCGTGCTTTTTAATACCTAACAAAATATATTCTATTTGAACTGGGTCGTCATCAAAAGACTTACTATTTTATCAGGGTCTGAAGAAGAAACAAAGAGATATTTTTGTGTGAGAAATGGATTTCTTTTCAAACACTCTCGAATTATGTAGACATTAAGGAATTTCCCCTCTCAATAAGTCCTGTTTATCCCTTGAGACCATAATGACATTATATTATTAGCATTAATCGTATAATAATGTGTTGCAAATACGATTTAAGTGACTTCTCAATCAAGACATTTTTTACCCATCTTAATATTACTATGAATCGTGTAAAAGTTCAGGCATACTTTTGTATTTTTTCGTTTCAAATTAAATTATAGTTTAATTCAGTTCATTTTGAATTAGTTATATAATTCAGGCCTATTGTGATTTAGTAATTTACCCGATTTGTCGTTATCACGTGTAATAAATATTGTTATGGGATCATTGCTTTCGATTTACACTTAGTAATTACCCCTGATTATTTTGTTAGTTAACGAGTCTATTTGTTAACTATAGAAATTAGTGAACATCTTTGAGTAGAAATGGAGACAGTCAAATCTCGTGTTTGTTTGCAGCGACACCAACAAAGCCGTTATTTCCATGTCTGAATAATTTTGCTAGTTGCTGTTCACAACAGTAACAATTATACTCACAGTCAACAAAACAGGAAATAACGCAGAGTTAAACTGTCACCTACTGATAACGATTAAGACTTAAAATAAAGTAATTATTATTTTAGATAAGGGAATTGTTGAATTGTTATTAATTTTGAATAAATACGTGTTGAACGGAGCATTCTATTTGAACTCTAGAGGACAAGGTGTTACAAATAAATTGCAGCAAGGGAACTAAAACTATATTTGCAAAAGTAGAGCTCCTATATAAGAATGAACCAGGAAATAAGTTGCAACGAAATAAGTTATAAATACTTGAGTAAACGTGGTGGTCTTAATATGTAAAGAATAATTTCAGTCAAAGTGTCATGACTGCAGTTCCTCTTCTAGAAATAGGGAGGCCCAATCATTAATTGGTTTTCGTCCATCTGCAGTTACATTTGGACAGCCACAGTTCGAGCTGCAGCATTCACTGGAATCGTCTTCGTCATCTTCGAGCTGTTGCTCATCTTCCACGGCAGCTCTTCGAGTAGAAAAGTAGGTGGACGAGTTGGATGATGCGAGAGACAGAAGCGACGAGGTGGATGACGACGATGAAGAGGATTCCCCTTTGCTGGAGCACAGGGACACAGTCAACGGAGACGAAGCAGTGGACGAGGAAGAGAGCGAAGAAGTTGAAGACATTGATAAAGAGGAGGATGAGCTTGATGAGGGCTTCCATTTCCTTTGAGCTTTCACCGTTCTGTCTGGGGGAAACATGTGTGGATATAACAGTTTTATTTTGTCCGAAGGTATTCGTCGTAATGGCACTGCCTTCATCCGCTGAAATTTACTTTGTGGAATCCATTCGTCAGGAAAGCTACAATCAGACAAACAAGTTATGTCAGTTTAATCCATTGGAATTGAATTATTTAATATATTGTTGACTATTAGAAAAGCGCTATTAAACTCTATTTCAATGTACAGGTCGGGGTAAATGCCAACCGACAAAAAGTCTAATAGCGCTTTTCTAATCATCAACGACGATATGTTCTTTATTTTTTTCTAGTTGGTCTTTCATGAGGTAAACACTTACATGAATTCTGGATACCAGTGCACCAAAAGGTGAGGTTCTTCATTTGAACAAGTTCTGCGTGCTAATACCTGCAAAATTAAAAAGAAATGATGTTAAATGTAGGTTTGTCTCATTGAATAAGTTTTTTATATAAGACATTTATTAATTTTATTACTTCGCTTCGAAAAGTGCAGTCGTGGGGACTCATTGTTTCGAAAGCCACGGCGCTCGCCAACTTGTGTTTGATAACCTCCATGGTGCGTTTGTCAAAATAATCAACAAATTGTCCTGCGATATATAAAAAACATGAGTTAATTATAGGAAGGCATTCAAATGTTGCATGACAGTTTGAGATAAGTTTACTAAAATATTGATGTGTATCTGAGAATGGACTGAAAAATAATACCAGTGTTAAGCCGTTGTTTGCGAAACACTTTCTTCTTCCTGCGAACAGATTTAACAGGACTGGAGTCGATTTTCCGATTGGTCAAAGAGGAATTTCCATTTGCTCCGTTTGCACTTCCATTCGTACTGATATGACTATTAACATGCCTTTCAAGGGTTCCCTACAAAATCAAAGCATGAGTTATAAATGTCCATTTGCACAATCGTCATTCTACTAATAGCACTACTAAAAGCACAACGTTTACAAAGAGGAGGATCCCATGAGCCTCCCTCCGCATCGGTTGATTTGACTCTTTTCATCATTTCATCTCCGTCAAAGTCAAAATTCTATCACGATCATTGCAATGTTTATGTCAACTTCCATACTCAACGATTCACAAGAAGAGGACCAGACAACGGAATTTATTAACGTCACAAGAAAGTATAAACCCTGTATCCCCACCAGTTTCTTTCAAAATTGTAAATATGATACGCTTGCCTATGAAAACGGATCAGATATACACAATTTAGCATTGCCCCGTCCAACTTGTGTTTCAAATACATAATGCTACAAATAATGTTAACTATTATTTATATCACATTAATTATCCCCCCTCCCAAATGTTCAGTAACTTGTTAGAAGTCCGGCTTGTGGCAGTAGACGTTAGTCAGGATTCTCTGACTTATTTTTCGACATGGAATTCCCGTCATTCGTCAAAAAATATCACACAAACTACACACAATGTAATGTTAACCATGAACAGTCAAATAATCTTCTTACTTGAGATGAGAAGGAAAGCCCGCATCCAGGAAAGATGCATTTGAAAGGCTTGTTGCCACTGTGACTGAGAACATGACGCTCCAACCACGACAACGACGATGACTTCTTGCTGAAAACTTTACATCCTTCCCACAGGCACACGTAACCGTCACATTTCAACTGCGGAGACACGTGAGTCGTCTGAGATCAAAGAAAATAAAGTTGTCAAGTTAAATTCAAAATCCCAACCCACATAACTACAAACTAATTAATGTAAATACACACTCAATGTACAAAGCTGTACGACTAATATTATAATGTAATTCTACACTTGGGTATTACTTGATTCAACTTCACAATTGTCGCGTACTTTCTCCTCGGAAGACAAAGTGACACTGAGGTTTACCCGTTTAATGTAAATGTATTTTGTTCAGCCGTGAATATATGACAGTCACAACTAGAGTGGGATTCAGGGGACCCTAACAGTGCAATCATGTAGTAATGCGAATTTCACATCAGCATGTCTAGAACAAGGTGAAAACTCTGTGCTTTAACCGTATGTTTGATTGATATAATCTTAAGCTTCAGAGAATTATGAATGATTCCTAGAATATCTGACGGCGTATACTTTTATTAATCCCTAAGATACAAAGCCAGGTAGCGACAATACTAATCCAATTCCTGGAAATTTTATTTCATGATGAAAATCTAACGTGAAATTGGAGACGAAGAGATACTGTCGCCGTCTGGGTTGCTATTCATAAAAGCGTTACTACTTAATTGTAGGTATAGTTCTGTTTGTATTTCGTGTCCTTTCACAACTCAATGTGAGTTGTCCATTCAATGATATCACGTCACCCGTTAAATACTACATATCGTGTAAATTCTAAGAAAAACCTCTCATATGGATTCGGCTATTCTTTTTTTACTAAAGTGACACACTTTCAGACTCCATGTAGAAAGTTCGTAATAAAGTAAAAGTTCATTGCACCGTATCAACCATGGAATTATGTCTAAATTGATGATAAATTCAGTTGGTAATACAAGTAGCTGGAAATTCTATTTATGATACACATTTTACGGGTATTCATACTAAATTCGTATTTGCCAAATCGTTTCAGCAAAATTCTTAGAATGCCTATATATTCTTGAGTAGGTTAAATTCACGTCATTCCTTACCATGTACTTACATTGCACATGTAGTTTTCCCAATAATCCATTTTACAATCTGATGCAAAATCTAAATTGCCATGTGGTAATGCCATACAACTTGCCTACTTTGCATACTCAATGTTTTAGGAATTTTACTCTTATTTTATACAATTTTGATCATTTTGTGAATTATGTACTTTAAGAGCAAACGAAGCATATGATTTTCTTATTATTTCGTGACACAATGAACACAACCATTGAACATAAAGCTGCCGGCGGATATAACATACCTGTCCAACTTGTTTTCGCTATAGTGTCACTGTCATTTAGCAATTACAGACTGCTAATACACACGAGAAAACAACACTTTCATTCAGACCCATATTATTATTAACTCTCTCTCTGTCTCTGTCTGCAAGTTCAGTTTTAGTGTGGCATGGCCAGCAGCAACAAGAACAACCCTTCCAGATTTTATTTGGAGATTTAGTTCTGATTGTCCTGTTCGCTGCTTATTTATTTGTTTCCTTCCCCGCAGTTCTCTCCCACCACTAATTCTAATTCCCCTTGACATTACGTCCACCAACTCTCTTTTCCGGATACTGTAGTACGTTCCACCTTAACCTTACCTACAAATCTAATTTTATATTCGTGCTCTAAATTCCTACATAAGCTGCACCTGACATTTTTATTACACCCCATACATTACTACTATACAGTATAGGAGCCATGCACACTATATCTACCTACTAAATACTTAAAGGTGTATACCTAATGCACAGAAGGAAATATATATGCATACATGACGAAGGTAATGAAATGGGTAGCATTGGTGTTCATATGACATTGTTCATGCAAGACTCATCAATCTGATTGCATAACAAGCATTTCCCCCACCCCCACGTTCTCCTTTACTGAATGGTGATGGTGGTATTTGTTATACAGTCTGGTGGTTTGTATGGTGAAATGAGTGAAAAGGCTGCCTTATCATAATGAGAATCTTTCCCTTCGTGTACAAGTACCTATGTCTACAACCAGTCTTCTCGTGCTTTTACAAAATTAACCTTGCACTATAAACGTACCTCTATACTTTAAATATCTAAAGGTATTACATGTATTTGTTAGGATGTAGGAATCATATGGAATTTTCACCCTGATCATTATTGTCATTGTTACGTGCAAGGATTGAAGCGATGCAAAACTGCATGCAAAATCTACACAGGTAAACCTACACTCTAGACACATGTATGCATTTTGTTTTTTTAGCAAATATTAAACTGTTTCTGTTACAAATTGCCAACATACCTATGGAATAAAACTTGATAAATTATGGTAAAGGATGAATGTAAAATTGTTACCTGGATATGTTCAAGAATGTTGAGATTAGCATCATCGGCACAACTACAGTCTTTCCACATGCACAAACTATCGGCAGTTGCTGACGAAGAGGATTTGGCAATGGAGGAAGTTTTGGCAAGTTGCTGCTGACAGTGTTTCTCAGGTGTGGATGTTGTAGTTAGTGAATGAACCGTTGAAGAGGTGGAAAATAAAGCGACGGCGGCAGTGGCGGACGACGACAATGGCGAAGAGGAGGACTTGTTGGACGCTAATGCTGAGATGCTTGAAGAAGAAGATGAAGATGAAGTGTACGAAGAAGTTGAGGAAGAAGACAAACAACAACTATTCACGGAAACAGCCTCACCGTTTGCACTTTTGGAACTGGTACTATTATTACTAATACTAATACTACTACCACTACTAGGAGGATTTGAGTTGATGGTGGCAATGGGAGTGGACAGCACTGCCAAAGCCACACCGCCAAACGTTGCTTTCTCAAGGGATGGCGTTAAGAATTTGTCGTCGGTGGTGTTGGGGGTGACACAGCAAAGAGAAGTTTTATTCGTTGTTGTTGCCGTGATGTCTTCCCCTTTTCTTTTGCGAATTTGAGAGTTTCTTGCGACTGCAGAAATGACTTCGGCTATTGAGCTATCCTTGGGAGATTTTGGTGTAGGGAGGGCGGATGATTTTCCTGAGATATCTTTCGCCTTGAATTCGGGGGCGAGAGAAGCTGCGTTTGTTTTCTTAGAGTGACTGGGCTGTCGCTCCGACGTGTAGTTGAAGGTAACAAGAGGCGCATTGGCGGAAGAAGTGTTGTTGGAACTATTATTCAATTTGGTGTTTGTTTTGGTTGCGGAGGAAGAGCGCGATGGGGGCGGGGCGTGTGGCTGTGACGTTGTTTGCGGCAGTTGATGTGACAGTTGCTTTTTGTTAGCGAAGTGGTGATGATGATGATGTGGATGATGATGATAATTATTATTATGTTTCGTGTTAGTACTAGTGTTACTGTTATGGATATTTTTCGAGACGTCTAGATTCTTTGTCATCTTTGTTTTAGCATTAACTTCTACTAATGAGTGATCAGTCTTCTTTGGTCCAGTTTGAACGAGGGAAGGAGTGGAACATATCGATTTGTGAATAGGAATTGACAGCGCCTGAGGTTTGCTCTCAAGTAGCTCAGAAGTTGCCAAGGAAATCTGAACGGGAATGATATCCGAGGATTCCAAACGGGCCTTCTTTCGTGCCGGAGATGCGGACAATGATTCTTCCATTAAAACAGACTTGATTGCATTACTCATAGCGCTTGCGTGGCTATTATTACTACTAGGGGAACCAATTGTTCCGTTGGCTTTGTTGCTCACTTTTAAATTATTGTTTGTCATCTTTGAGGAATTATTGTTGATATTCGGACTGTCACTACTATTGTTATTATTTTTAATATTATTGTTATTATTACTAGTACTATTGTTATTATTGTAACTATTATTATTATTTTTGCTGCTGTGTAATTTGTCGTTCGGATTATTCGTCGTAGGATTATTATTATTATTATTACTACTAGAATTATTATTGTTAATATTATTGTGAGTTTTTGCTGTAGGGGCAGCAGAAGACTTTCCTATCGACAATGAAGTCTTGGGTACACTGAGAATGATGACTTTATTGTGTTGACCCTCCCCATGAAGAATGAAAGACTTTGTTCCCCTCAAATTGGGAACTTTCACTATTGGCTGGTATTCTTTTTGTCTGAGATCTGGGATTACGGATTGAGCGGATTTCCCGTTCGCTCCACTACTTCCACCTCCTCCTGGGTATGTCAAAGCTGCAAAAATATTTGTGATACTTTTATTGGTCTTTGAAAAGTTTCGAACGTCACAGTTAAAAGGTGAGGAGGATGTTCCACTCTTCCCTCCCACCGATCCGGGCTCCACAATCTTCACTGGGTTCTGAAAACCAGAATGGACAGATTGACTCTTCGGGATTTGAAATGAAATGAAATTCGTCACAGGAACTTTCGTCACTCCGCCACTGAAATTCACTCCACCTCCCGTTGAACCTGTCACGGCTGCTGCAAGTCCAACTCCCGGTGTCGTTGTCACTGCTCCCCCCGTTGTTTGAGACTGCGGTGGTGGCGAAGACTCAAGCACTGCAGACAAGGCTGTCATTCTTCTTTGTGTTGGTGAACTGGAAGCTGCTGCTGACTCTGAGTCCGTGTCTGTGTCTGTACTGCTGCTACTGCTGCTGCTACTGCTAGTGCTGGATGCGAAGGGGGCAGTCGGGAAACCGCAACGACGTCCGGACGATAAGCAACTACTTGCATCCGATGGCTCTGAAGAAGAATCACTGGGTGAGTACGGGGAAGTTAACTCGGGAGAGTCACTTGTGCTCGGGCTTAACGTTGCCACTCCACTGAAACAAAACAAAACACATGTACATTATTTACATGTTCCACGTTGCCTCACTCCAGCATTCCTCCAGCCACAATATATTCCTGCCATTTCATTTCTACGTACTCCTACAAATCATTTTCTCGGAACTCACTTGGAACAACGAAAACAACACACTTGTTACACTCATCATTTGTCACACCTTAGAAACCATCGGTCAATAAATAATAAATATTCTTATGCAAGGTACACAGGTATACAAAGTTGCAATTTTATTACGTGTGAAACCCTGTATATGATACCTACTTAAATGTTACACATTTATACTAATGTTTATATTGTGCAGTATTTCCGCATATAATAAAACCTGAAATAATTTATCGCACATGTTACCAAATCAAAATGCATTGTTAATACAAATACATTGTTTTGTGTAGATCCACAATAATTAAAAGCTAACGAAGCTATGATTAACTATTTTGCTTTGTATAAATGCAAATAAATTGAGTTAAGAACATCCAACCCACGCAACTTTGTTTTCATGGTATAAAAATAATATTATGTAAATAGTTTGCTATAATATGATATTTTCTTTTATTAAGGTAATTCAGCAAAGTTTGCAAAATTCTCATATGGAATACTAAAAGCATATGCTTCGAAAACTAACTCTAAGTCATTGTTTCATTAACGCAAATAATTATTAGTAGGTTCAATTAAGCAGCTCAGTATATTATGTATTGACATTTTACTGCGTTGTAGTAGTCGTGAACACCAGGCGAAAATTGTTTACGGATAATCGTTTTAAACTGCTGTTACGTTTTCTAGGAAAAGGTTCAAGGGTTTGAGGAATATATCGTTTTCGTCGTGATCTTCTTGTCAGCAGGCTAATGGTTTGGCAGTGGTGGCATTAACACCACATTACACTGCGTGTTTCCGTGATCTAACACTCATCAAATACAATAATGCAATAAAAGGTATTTAGCATTTACCTCAATTGCCATACAATGCTAATATTTCAGTACCTAGGGGATATGACATTATTAGCACATAATAAACTCTTCTTAGGCTACGGACTGTGAAAAGAACAAAAAATAAAATGTGAAGAGTGATAAGAGGATTGATGAAGGTAGGCAAAGCAATTAAAAAATAAATTGGACATAATGCATATAATAATCCACATGTGATCTCAGGTTATCTTACTCATTTATAAAATAACATATTTTGTGGCTCCTTGTAAAAGTACTACAACAAACAGATATCCTTATTAAAATCAACTGGACTAGACTTTAGAGAGTAATGGAGAAGGAGATAATTACTGACTGTTGCTATCATCCCTGGTGTATCGTACCAGTCAGTAACCTAAACTCCTTCCTTTTCAAACCGCGACTCCAATTTCCATACAAATGCAAAAAACGGCCAAACACGACACGAGAGTTTTTTTGTTTTTGCTTCAATAAAAACCATAATATGCATATTATACTACACATACATCTGACAACAAAGAAAGAATATATATACATCCCATTCATTTGCCTTTATTCACACAGGTCTTCATTATTTAGGAAACAGCTCAAGTAAACTGGTGTAAATATTTTAGCACACAACATTATACAGCGTGTCCAGTTGAGAATGTCCCATAGGATATTTACATGGGGTAGACTAGTCCCTTAATTAGTCCTTTTTA
>JAQFYB010002552.1:0-23903 GCA_034694085.1 Pogonognathellus longicornis
AAGCTACTCAGTATACAAATGGCATATTTCCAATAAAACTTTGAATCTTTGGCTTTAATTTGATGTACTACAACACTCATATTCGTTGACATTTGTAGTTGCAATAGGCATTTGTAAAGTGACAGACATAAAATAAACACCCTGTAGTTACATAATCTGATCACTGTGATCAAGTCAATGAATCATCAGCATCAATAAGCCATGTATGGTAAAAGTTATAAATTATACAAGCAAATGCAAGTTGTACATTTTTTGTGTTCTTTAAGATAAAATATTAAGCAGGAAATGAAAATTTGGACCTGACAAAAAACAAATTAATGTCGAGTGTTAGCAGACCATTACTTTTATGGTATAATATTCTGCCCAACATTTCACCAGATAAATCAATGAAAGAAAATTGAATATAAAGAAAGCGTACGCAAGTAAATGGAATGAAAGAAAGTAGCAAGCAAGTTACACCAGCCAATGAAACCATACGCACAGGCCAAAAGAAAAGAATAATAAAGTTAGCAATAAACCTAAATATCTCTCCATCATGACTTTACACGTTTACTTTAATGTGTCTACATACACATCAAACAGTTAAGAAAGCCTCATAGAATTATATATCGATTTCCTCTACTTTCATCTTATTGTTCACATAAAGCATCACTAAAAGAAGACAAAGTCGCAAGACACAGCTATCTCTAGTGCAATATTCTACATACATACATCAAACTGTTTCATATCGCAATTTATTTAAGCTTACATTGCCAGCATTACTCTTTACTCTTTCTTGAGTAATAAATAACCAGCTTTTACATTCATTTTGTGTTCTATTTATAATTTGCATGTCAATAATAGGTTAAATATAACCCTCATTTTATATGCATATCCCTAATGCACAGAATATTATGGTATCTACATTTTCTACTTTATCATTGCCAATAATAGTGTGAAAGCACTTTCGCTTTTACATTTTATTGAATAGTAAGTTAGTAGTTGTCCTGTCTACACAGCTTAGAGCCTTAGACACCAATAATGCAAAGAATATTGCAATAATATACTACATACATGTATATCCAGAAAAGTCATATGGAAATACGCTTACATACATGTAAAAACCAAGAGCAAGTAACCAGATGTGCGTTGCGGCATACACACAAATCCATGTCATTTATTGACAGCACTAACAATATTAGAAAAAGTGTGTTTGAGAGTATTTCAAAGATCCTTAAAGTGAGGATATAAACCACAATGATGCCATAATAGGAGGCAATGTCCTTTTAAAAATATATTTCCTGTGCTTTTTCAATCAACTTACAACTTATATAATACCCACACATAAAACGCTCATTCATATTTATACTGACCTATTTAAGAAATGTGCTTTATTCGATTCGGCAATGTTTGGGCCCGATTTGCCGTCAGTATCCATGGTTATCACTTGCCGCACCGAGCTACTCTACTGCTACTACTACACCTGAATACTCTCTGTGCTGTATAGTCTAGTATACACACAAAAAGGCACTAACCCTTCTGCTAACACTCTACTCTATTATAATTGCTGCTGTGTAACAACTATACATAAGAGAAAGAGCGAAGGACAAGGCAATAGGGCTAATAGTGCATACGAAAATAGCATTTCTACTTATAATATTAGTCCCGTGTTACGCCTTTTCAAGCAAAGTTAAAGGGTTGGTCGTAGCAGTACTTAACAAAATCAAAGTTTGGTGGCTTTCACAGATACACGCCTAAAACTTATCCAAAATGATTATTACACGTACACGTTTAGCCATTTATCTCACCGGTAGTTTTACTTGACTTAAACGCATTTATATACATAAACAACTTATAGTATACCCATGCACATACAAGTAATATACAAATACATATTTTATACATTATACAGAAAACACAATAGAAACATCGCTAAAGTGGTTTCTGAACTTTCTTCTTACTTCTTGCTCTAAGCAGACATTTAGGCACCTTTAGCGGAAGTGCTTTAGCGTAAGTATAAAAATAAAAGGATGGTACCTACAGTTTAGAACCTACATTCTGAGAATCAGAATTAAGTTTTGTATGTAAGTAGGGAAAAAAAGAAAAGAAAGATTATTGCCGAGATGGAGTTAATTGGCACAGTCAGTCAAAATGGCATGTCCAGTCCTAATTTCAATTCAACCAGTTGTGATTTGAGTTGAGTCAGTTGAGACAGGAGACGAGTTCACAATTTAAGGATTTAGCCGTTTTTAGCCACGTGGCTGTGACTGACACGACCCCGTACCATTATTTCTACACTCATGCTTTCTCAACTCATTTCTTCTTCTTGACTTGACTTGGAAGAATTTGTTTCTTTTGTGGTGTAAGCACAAGCAGTAAGACGTTATACACCTAAACACACGTCTAGACCTGCAGAAGCCAGACCCGTCAGTCACAATGCAAACCATAGATTTTTCTACTAGTATATAATTTCATATTCAATTCAATCCCATGGTATAACGTAGTGTATTGGCTACCTGCAGATAAAGATATTGCACTGTGCAACTACAGTCCATGGCAGTTCGCATTGGAATGAATCTACTTCTTACTAGCATAATGCTATTCTTCCTGTCTCGTCCTTTCTCGTGCAGGAAATAAACGAACATTTCTTAGAATCGCTACATGAGAGAAAACTAAATCCGCTCCAACAACACAAAAAGGAATCTAGAAATGTGATATATAACTAATTTTGTGTTACACAGAAACTACAATTCTCAAAAGAAAATTATAGCAAAATAAATAAATAATTAATCGTAATGACATTGCAATGTCAACTCAACTACGCAAATCGTGCAAATCTGAACAAACTCTTTGCCATCACTTAACTACTACTTCAAGGTGCTATGAAAATCAGAATAAACTTTTTGCCATTTTCTTTTGTTTCTTCCATTGGTTCAGTTTTCACTGGGAATTCGTTGGGAAAGAAAGTAAATCACTGACGAAAGCTTTTGTCTTTGCTACGACTCTAACAAATCTCAACGATTCATCATGCAGAGCTGGACTTGCATTGTTCCACATAAAATATCCAAGTACAAAAAATATTTATGGCTTAGTGCCATTGTTGTTATTGTTGCTGTTTGTGTACAGCCTCTTTGGGCTGGATTCGCTTGTCTGAAAAGTCCATGTATGCATGGAATTTGCATAGATGACATCAACAGGTACGTTTCCCCAAAATAAATATTTTATCTCAATCCTACTTGTTTCATAAAAATGTTGAAGCATGCTGTAGAAGATAAATCATCCAATACAATACAAAACAAAAGTAAAATAAGTGAAATTCTAGAGTCGAGTTGAGGTACACATTTAGGTACATTGTACATATCTATATAAATGTATAAACTGAAGTGTTTGCATTGTGTATCATACTTCGTATACGCTTCCTCGATTTCGAATGTTTTGAATCACAATTGAGTCATTACATTGTTATGTTTTTGTACACTACTGGCTATGATGTAAACAAACAGGTAGGTAAAGTAATCAATCTCTGCTGAATAGGTCAACAATCCTCTCATTTTAGATACGGGCTATATGTATAGATAGTAAATAAATAGTCATTTGTGTACAAATGCATAGTATTACATACATTGGAAGAGGGGAAGTGAACCCAAAAGGGCGTTGTCTTCCTATTACTGTGACAATCAGATCGAAAAATTACTTACACATACAATCTCTTATATATTATATGCATCTACACAGTGTAGTTGGTAGTTTATACTATACAAGCACAATAATAGAAGGGGTGCGGAATGAATGAATTGTTTCGTATAGCCAATGAATGACAAATTATTGTGTGCAAACCACAACTCTGCTTGCAGACTTCAACCCCTGCATTAACACACACTCACGGATTAATTTACACATTGCCTTTTCCCAGTGTGCGTGATAATTTCATTATTGATTTTGCTATGTGGGTAAAGCTTAATTATGTACACTACAATGCACAACCAAAGTGAGACAGAGGGTAAATGCAACCCACATTTGTACAATGGAAACAATAGTTACGTTATACAGCAATACAAGAGTACTGTAGTACTTTTAGGTAGTACAGCAGTTACTCATAATTTAAAATAAGATAGTCATGTACGCCTACATAAGGTTCATTTCGATTTACTTGTAAACGTATGCAATGTATGTAATGCGTAAACGCATGTATACATGCAATAGTTGTAAAACCCCAATAATTAAAGGCTTGCGTTCTACAGATATGCAGACAGAGCAGTTTACTATTCATCAGCAAAGGGAACTTAAAATTTGCACAGTCTAAATTTTCAGGAACTTATTGATCAATCATGTTTGTTTCTGTTTTATTATGTTTTAGTCCTCATCAATGCTACTGTCGAAACGGTTTCACCGGATATTCATGTCAAATCAATTGGGATGAATGTCGAACGTCTCCTTGTCTCAACGGAGGTACTTGCATTGATGGAATTGCTTCATATAACTGCTCCTGCCCGGAAAATTTTACAGGTAACGATTTAGTATAAGTATCAGTATATTATGATTGCATTAAAGTTTTTGCAGCCTATAGAATCATCGCTACTACAGTAAAACTGTAAAATACGTGCACTTACGGAGTGAAAAGCACAAGGTAAAATATTATGCCCAGAGTGCTCATAAAATTAATATTACGGGAGAGTCGTAAGTCGTAAACTCACATATATTAAACTATGGTGTGGTGCAGTATATAGAACTGAGTGAGTGTATCATATAACACTGTTAATGAGGAGCAATGGGCTTTGAGAACAGCTGGCTATTCTATAAGACTCGGGTATAATGAAATGACGATGAGTGTAGAGAGACACTTTTAATCAAAAGAGACAAACCTCCACGTTTGGACTCCATTTCCTAATCATACTAAAACATGGAGAAACTCAACTTTGCAGACATTAATCAGTACGCAGTTTAGCCCAATGTACAACTTACGTACGAACGAAGCTAATGAAAACAAACATTTCAACATTACTACTGTGAACTGTAAATACTTGCAAGTTTGTGAGAAAGTATTGATCAAACATTTTATTTTTCACGTCCTCATAAACTATAACGAGACAAGATTTACAATCATTAAAGAAAAATCGATTTGCATCATCAACATCGTTTTAAGCCTGCATATTACAAAAAGCTCACTTAAAGACACATTAAACTGCTGCTGCTGTTAAGATTGTTTTCCGTCATTATTCATGTGAAAAATTATTCTCACTAATTGCAGAAGACATAATGCATATCGTAGAAATACATAGAGTCAAATGTTTACTGCCAAATCTCTTCGAAATCACAACGCGATGAAATTTGATTGCCACTTTCCTCTAACGCTTATTATCACTTCCTTGTTTTAAATCATCAAAAAACCCACTGTAATTAACAATTTACAAACGACAAGAATTTTTCTGACTTTTAGTATTGTAACTTTTCAATCTCTCTGTGCATGCTACATGGGTAGTGGGAACGTAAACTACTAATAAAAATAACTACCTACCCGAATTTCGTGCCTACTGTACATGGATATTTATACATACCACCTATAGATGTACATATATACCATACACATACATAATATACAAAATTGACATCATCAATGCTACACAATATTCGTGCATTGCAGAGGACATTTCTTTCTTACGCTTTTTACTAGCCACTACACCTAAATAATATTTGCCAAGGGACAATCTGACTTACGATAAAAATATATGAGTCGACAAGAACATGTCTACAAAAATATCTATACAACTTATACCTACCTACAAGCTATAGGTACCTAGTACCTATATATTTATTGATGAAAAATACGTGCAAACTGTACCTGTACCTACAGTTCTACGCCCTTTTACACCCAAAAAACGGTAAAAGTGGACATGTATAAGTAATTTTATCAAATCCAAAAAGCAATAATACAGAGTACAAGAACCTGTCCAGAAAGAAAAAGTGTAGCGGGTGTAGTTTTTCAAGTCGGAAATGCAGTCATAGGTAAATACAAAACATCGCATCAGGGAGGTTTAATCAATTCCTAGCTTTCCCCAGTCAGGTCTCCTCCAGTCCACTTCAAGTCAACGTGGACGACGAGAGAAAGTGTATCCTAAACTAAAGGCAATAATGATTTTTGTCTTCCTTTGTACAGAACTACGTGAACACCGTGCCTTCGTGTCTTTTTGTACGCAGAGAACACAATTTCTTTAACTATTTCCAGTTTCCACCACTCCCTGCGAAAGCTAAACTTACTAAATACTAACTAGAAGAAGTAGCAACTCTTCTACTAAATACTCTTTTCCAGATATGTGTCTTTCTTGGTTGTTGTCTCTGCGTAGTAATAAGACCAGACAATCTGCCTTATTACATTTAGTGTGAGCCAAAAAGCAATTCATAGTCACGTCAAATCAGAATAGAAAGTCTTTTGTTCATATGCCAAGACAGCATTGCATGATTTTTTTCTCAATGCTCTTCTTATAACGTATAATCTCTGATAAGTTATATGCAAAAACTGCTAGTGTGTGTGATGTACATATTTCGTAACAGGGAAATGTTTGTGCTATGCTTATGCATGGGACCCACAAATGTGGTGATAATAGCAAAAGGAGTAACATTGCTTTCAAGAGCTCTGAATGAAATGTATAGAAAGTATATAAACAGTCATTGACATGTGGAAGAGGTGAATGATAGGATATCACTATAACAGACATGACTTCCGTCTCCTTTACTTTAGTTTACTGCTACGGAACTCTTTTCCTTTAAACTACTATAGCACTATTTTCATAGGGAGTAGTGAAGCAAAACGTAATCGCAACACATTCTCTTTGCCCTGTACACAAACACTGGACTCGTAAAATGTAATCTAACAGGAGTTTTTTAAAGCTTTAGTTTTTACAAATATACCTATACCTGTAAAACATACGACTCTTGCTTAACTCAATGCATACTTTTATGGTCAAAACGCTTATATTATATTATGCAGAGTATGATATTATGTTCTATACCTATGTAGGTAAGTTTAAGTATATTAGGACTAGCTATGCTGACTCGTTCCGTCATTGTGTGTATATGTGTGTCTTGAGTGTGTTTTTGTTCACAAGTCTTTCTCTCAGCCAAGTCAAGTCAGGGAGCTTTACCTCACCAGGTAGAGTTGTTGGAGCGTTACACAGGTAACTTTCCCAGCGGCAGGTAATGATTGTTTGTGTAATGCGAACAGTTACTACATTATACGAACCAATGAGTTTTTAACCCTCCACTCCATTAGGTATTCGATATATAAAATATATATTATGCCTGGTTACCTTTGCCTATAATAAACAACCTGCCCTATGTTCTTTGGAAATGCACAACATACATAGAACGATGCTTTTTCCTATACTCGTACTGCCGCTACTACAACCAACACGTATAAGTTTCCATCCCCCAGCTTTTCTGTCAGCCTATTCGACAGGATACTGGATTGAACTACGCCAAGCCACAGGCCGTGGCAATCGAATCATATAATTCTCAGGTTCAATTGTCATCGTTACGTTAGGGCTTTACGGTTCAGTCACTTTCATTTCGTTGTATTTGTAAGTAGTAAAGTAAAGCACATTAGCCTTTCTCCTTTCCGTAAAAAAGAATTAGGCAACCACAGTTCAGGAGTCATGTAGTTTCATTACACGTGTTCCAACAAAATTTCTAATTGTAATCATACTTTCACTACTAGTGGGTGTCATTAAAGTATTCGTGTGCAACCAGGTGTACTACTACCTACTGTAATCTGACGTTGATGTAGATATCAACTTTAGTCGAGACAGGAACATCATTTACTCATGTGACAAAAAATTGCTAGAAAATGCTCACGTGTGCTCGTTTTACTTGGTGTCTTATGTTCTGGAGAAGAATAATCCTTTTGCTGTCGCTGCTGTTTATTGACGGTAAGACGAGAATAATTAAATGTTAAACAATGACATTGCACCAGCTTCGGTTACTACCTACATGTTTTATTAGGTAGCTATGGTATACAACACACATTTCATAGGTATACATTATACATACTACAGGTGTATGTGTATACGAACGAAACCGGTAGACTTGTACTTTATTATGGAAACACAATTTGCAACTTTGAAATGTCAAAAATAATGTGATTTCCCATTAAAGCGATGAAAAGACAGTGATTCATTACCAAAACTCTGCTGTTTTGAGTTGGGACTTACACAAGTTTTTATTGCTGCTTTATTCACAGGTACTTTGTGTGAATATGACCTGTCTGTTTGCGATGAGCAGTTTCTTTGCCAAAACAACGGAACTTGTACTAACGACCCAAATTCTGTTAATGGAACCGGGTTTATGTGTTCCTGTCTGCCAGGATTCTCAGGTAAATTACTCAGCTAAAACTAATTTATAATTTTGTTGCGTAAACTAAAAGTAAAACTTTCCTTGTCAACTTGCTAACAATTTCTATAAATACTATCCATTGTGGTCTAAAAGTTATGTAAAATAAATTCTCAACAATATGTTCAACTTTACAAAGCTTTGTGGTAGCCTGGTGTGTATACGACAAGCATTGTGGCTTGTAATGTAGTAGCTCTCTCTCTTGGTGTTTACATGCTGGTTCAACGATTTATGATGGTATGATTCTTTATCATAGGAGATCATTGTGAAATTGACATATCAATTTGCAACACGACAGAAAGCATTTGTCAAAACGGAGGAAAATGCTTAGATGGCTTAGGAAGCAAATTCGTTTGTGAATGTGAGCCAGGATGGACGGGTCAACTTTGCCAAACTGATATTGACGAGTGCGAGTCACAACCCTGTCAAAATGGAGGAATTTGTCTGAATAAAGTCAATGACTTTAGCTGTGCCTGTCCTTTCGGTAAACAATCCCTACTTTCTATTCCGTCTTTCATTCAATCTCCTTTATAGTTATTCAGTGTTATCTTTAAATGAAGCAATTAGTTTTTATGAAGCGAAATGAAAACAGATAGGAAGTCTCATTAGTGATATTTAAGAGGAACAACGTTGTCTCTTCCTACCTACTCATTTAGGATACATGGGGAAAACATGTGAAACAAAACTAAAGATTTGCGAGGAGAATCCATGCCATAATGGTGCCTTTTGCTTGGAGGAAGATGATAAGAAGACTTGCTACTGTGTGCCAGATTTCCATGGCGTTTTATGCGAAGAACAATACGACGAATGCGATCCACCTCCAAAGTAAACTTCGTTCTCTTCTTAATATTTGTATTTGTAACAAGCTACTGTCCCTGTGTATAATATTCTGTCTTCATTGTCCATCCGCACACGCACGCTTGTTTGTCAATGCCCTGCCTTACAGAATACATATTATTATGTTTATGTCTATCTCATGTTATGTAGTCAAACCTTAGCAAATAGCAATTTCATCAGATGCTCAAAATGAGCTGTACTATCCACCCACGTATGAAAACACTTATCGTCATTCATATCTAATTCATGACAGGATGATTTCCCTTTCGTGTGTAATGCAAGGAAACGTCTGCGGGAATCATCAAATAAACTATGAGAAAAAAATCCTGTAGAAAAGTAATTGCTCTCTTCTACAAATAATTCCGACTACCTCATTATTTGTACACGGATATCATACGTAGAGGTATATAGTACTAATTTTACAGTTGTGTGCAGTTTTCCCTTCATCTCCCCTTTTCTACTCGAATAAGTCCTATTTGTTTTAGGTACCTACATTTACTCGAACAGTTTAAATTTACCTTCATACAATTATATATGTGAGAATGAATAGAGTGTATACACAATTTGCTAAGCTTATTTAATAGACTAAAGTGTACATGTAGTAATACGTTCTTATACAGTATACATAAGCGGATGTAATAGATCGATGGATATTATAGGTCGATTTCAGCAAATTCGGTAATACTGAACTTTATTTACTTAGTCAGGCATTATGTCCTTTTAAGTGGAACAAAATGCAAAGACAACTTACAAAAAGTACACAAACACTGTACATCAAAAATTAATGGGTACGACAAAACACTGCCTGCAATACAATAGATTATATGTAGTTTGCAACATTTGTCAATACTATGAACTTACACAGGCAGTCTGTTCACTTAATAATACCGGATTACACTACAAATAGCTACCTATTCAGAACAGTGACTCGCTGCAGTATAGTAAATAAATTGCCTATGGTAGAAATAAGTAGCATTAAAATATCCACCTTTATAGCTTTGCCTTTTTTGTACACTCGAATTGGTTTAAGAACAGGGATATTCTGTGTGTAGCAATAGATTGATTGTGATTGTGAGTGTTTCACGAATATGGCTAAATGTCTTTTGATGTCCATAGATGCTTTAATGGTGGAACTTGCATGGATGGTGTAGGACAGTTTACTTGTTCCTGTCCACCAGATTTCTTCGGACCCACCTGTCAATGTACATTAGCCAATTTCTCTGAGCCAGAATGCCAAGGACTCAATACGACAATATCTTCATCGTCCATAATGGAAATGCCGAGTGTCTTCCCACATCCTACAGCAACAGTTTCAAACCCATTCTCTACACTATTACTGCCCGATGCTACTAAATCATTATATGCAAGTCCAGAAATCACTTTAGTGACGACATTTTTTCAAACTGAAATTTACGAATCCTCCCTCTCTTTTGATTCCCCCTACGATCCAGGAGGAACACAAAGTCAGGCATTTACGCAAAGCCTATCCCAAGTTATAACAATTTATCCTGGAGAATCAGAATTATTTACTACACTGATTGCTCCTGAGCAATCGTCCTTAGTGATAATAGACACGGTCAGTATTAGCATTTCCCTGAAGCCTTCACCCCCCTTTCTTGATCCTTCTACAATACCAATACAAGATTCTTTATCCGAACTAATACCATTTTCATCTCCGAGCTTATCATCGTCATTATTTTCCACTGCCTTTCCACCCGAATACTCTACACACCAAGTGACATTTCCTCCAGGTGGAATTACCAGCGAAGATCTCATGACGGTCGAAGTATCTTCTCCTGAAGTATTCGTAACACCGACAACTGTTCCAGGCATGCTATCCACAACAGTCCTATTATTTCCACCCGAAGGAAACAACTCGAGTGAGCTTATAACATCAACAATGCCTTCAGAGTCAAATATTATTATTAGCAGCATAGTGGAGTTGAGTCCGTCTATATCCGATATGGTAATAGAGAGTTCTTACCCTGCAACTATTCTCATTCCCACTGCCGATTTGACAGCATCAATTCCTCAAAAGACGACAATAGACGTGGATGAATATCCGTCACCTACATACAGCGTGGGTGGAGGAGAATCAAGTGTTGCCATATCAAACGAGAGCGCTCTCACGATAATAGAAATTCCCTTTAGTTCACCCACGCTATCATCTGTTATCAGCATCCCAACTGTCTCAACAGCTAAGCTGCCACAAGTTTCTTCTTCTGCTGCTGAAGCGATGAATAGTGACGAGAGTGTTGGACAAAGCTTATCTTTACTACCACCGACATTATTTACTGTTGCACCTACAGCCACTACTACACTTCTCCTACTATCCTCTGCGTCGTCATCACTCTTAACCCCAATTCTTGTGACTCCTTCTCAGGACATTATTACAGATAGTTCCTCTGCACACATTTACTCAGAGTTTCCTTACGAAACGTCAGATCTCTTAACTATAAGCGAAGTTATTGCTTCTCCTACCGTCACAACCGGCCTCTTTTCCACTGCAGCTATCGCCCCCACGGCAACTTTCTCTATTAGCCCTCCAGAACCTTCTCAAAGTCTATGGACAACAACACCCTCGACTAATCTCTCAGATCCATGTGACAATTACTGCCAGAATAATGCCAAATGCTCGTCAGAGTCCATACTCCCGGTTTGCACGTGCCCTTTCACGTTTATAGGGGATCGATGCGAAATACAAAGAAAGAGATTCAAAATCCCATCCTTCTCAGGCAATTCATTCCTCATGTATAAATTACCCTCGGAAACTGTAAACACCGTTCATATTTCTACTCAATTGGCTACAGTCGTTCCAGAAGGAATTATCTTGTACACAGGCAGCGGATCCATTTACGCTTTGATATTTCTTCAAAGCGGACTAGTCAGTTTGCACTTTTCCTGTGGATTTCAATCCATGCACTTTGTTGAAATGAGAACTCGAGTAGATAACGGATACAATTTCACACTTGAATTCCAAATGAATATGGTGATTCATGGTGTGAACGAATTTCATTGTATTGGTCAACTGAGTGTGAACCAATCTTATATCATGAAAGGAGAGCAGATTGTTGGAAGAAATGGTCTTCAAGGGAATCCAATTGATGCTGTTCACATCGGAGGAGTTTATACACCTGATGCAGAAAAAAATGACGAGCTCATAGCCATTCTACCTGGATTCAGAGGATGCATGCACAAGCTAATGGTAAAACAATGTTCAACATAATATGTAGTACTTTTTACACAAAATGTAATGGTAGCCACAATAACCAGCCCCGAATAATGAAACAATTTAGTTTTTACTCGTTGCATCGTAAGCGTGTAATGTAGTGTCTTACTTGCCACTGTGAGACTGCTTTGTGTTTGTACCACTATTGTGCATTGTCGTTTAAAGTCTACACACAAAGTTAGATCACGTATACAGATGCTATAAAGTAATTTGCAAGAACAGTTACGAACACGATGCAACAAGACAACGAATTTTGTGCAGCTATCCGTAATCTTATTAGATTTTTTTCTTTTGCTGCAGATAAATCAAGAGAATAAAGACATGTTCGAAGATGCATTAGATGGGAAAGATATATCGGAGTGCGCTGCTTTCGGTTGTATCGTAAATCCTTGTTCTCTCACTTCAAGATGTGTTTCTACAGACAAATATCCCTTCTGGGAATGTATCTGCTCTCCAGGGTAAGCGTTATATATATAAATGACTCTAGTATATCTACACTCCTCTATTTTCGTAGTTTCTAACAAGTGTCCATGAAAAGGCAGCGCAATAAATTCATGTACAATGCATGCAGAGCACAGAATGCTTGGCCAATTTTTGAGCGAGAAAAGGGTTGCGAGAACGTTACTTATTCTATCATTTTTTTAAAATGTATGTAGATATCAAGGAATAAGATGCCAAATAAAAGTTTGCACCTCCAATCCTTGTCTGAATGGTGCAACATGTACGGTTCCCTTCAACAATAATCATCATCACAGTCAGGGTAATACTTCCAACACGGATGTCTCAACGCAACCTCCATCGGAGACTCGTGACCCTGTGAACGACAAACCGATTTGCCTGTGTCCTTTGGGGTTTACTGGTCTCATGTGCCAATCAGCAATCAACATTACAAAGCCGTCATTCCGTCCTGTTTACCATGATGACTACTCTGCGTACATTGCCTATGAGCCCATTCCTCGCTTTGCAGACTGGTTTCAACTCAAATTTCATTTTGTGACAACGAACATGACTCAAATAGCAATTCTTATGTACATTGGAAACGAATGGGTAAATGGTGCATTGACAGCTGCTCAACTAGAAAATCCACTTACGATGGCAGACCGTCCAGAATTGAAAAATTATTATTACTTTGAACAAGAAAAAGCATCTGATTTCTTTTCCATTACGTTTTTACAAGGTTTTGTTGCTCTGACTTGGAATTTAGGTTCAGGCACTCAAAGAATTGTTACACCTAGTCGTGTGGACAGCAGGTTAAATATCCACACACTCTTTGCGGGCCGCTCTGGTCGTCATGCATGGCTGAAGGTTGATGGTATGAGAAATACGTCAGGAAAAGCCCCAGGTCCTTTATACAGACTCAACGTTGACACTGATTTATATGTGGGGGGATATGAAGCGTTTCGCTTTGAGGGCTTGCCCCATGATTTGCCATTGCACAAGGGGTTCCATGGATGCATCTTTGATTTGGGTTTCAGAGTCAAAAATAAGCTTTACCTTCCCAAAGCCAATACCGGGCGTAGCGTAAAGAACTGTTATGAAGAAGACTGTTAAATAGAAAGGAAAACAATAAAAGACCACCACCGATCTTACAGTGCTCTATTTACTATTCGTAAAAGAGCTTTCTTTTATTTCATTTCATCATTCCAATCCAATCTACAATAAAGATTTGTCATTTCCGCTCCCATACCAATAAACTAAAGCATATCCAAAGAAAGAAAAGAAAAAGATTTGAGATGGCATCATGTGGTTTTATCTTACAGGACTTTTAATGACTCTCTTATTCTCTCGTTAAAATGGTACAACAATTGACACAGACATAATGTAAAAACAACAGTTATTCAGTTAAACACAATACATTAGTCGTGATAATCTTAGTCAGAGTATACTACAAATACTAATGATGATGATACCAATTATTATGATGTCGAAAAAGAAATGTAAATGCAAATATTGTATCGTGTTAGCTGTTTTCTGTGTACACTACTGATTAACATTAAACTCTACCACTAACTACTATGAACAACACTATTTAACTAACTGTTCATTTTCATTCTTGTTTTAAGTTGGGATATTATTAAGGATACTAAGTAAGTTAGCCGACTAGAGAGAACTCATTATGGATAATAACATTTAAGTAAGTTACATGGACGCTATAATAATAAATAAAACAAACCAAGCATACCACTTGAATCTAAAATCTCAAGTCATTGCCTTTTTGCTTTCTCTTTTGATTGCATGAACCCATAACATGCTCTGTGCATGTCGAAGAATAAAATGCTAATTTCCGCAGAGTGTATTAAACAACATTATTAAAGGGTGACCTATTGGTATTTAACTTAGGTTCACTTCTTTCGCATCAGTTAGGCACGATGTGGTTAGTCATAAATAATAATAATATCTAACCATTAAACAACCAAACTTTAGGTAGGTACCTACAGCCAAGTAATAATGAAGTCATAAAGTAAGAAAATGCTCTAATTTCCAGTGAGCACTTACACACATGATACATGCATGCATGCAGAGAGTACAGGGTATAGAGATAAAATCATTGCAATACATATACATTATACACGCTATGCTATCTTTCCGCTTGAAAAGGTGTAAAAACAAGAATCAAACCCGAGCGTGGGACTGAAAACAATTGCAAGTGTACATTAACACTTGTTTCAAGAATATCATAATAGGGCATGTGTATAGTAGATATTTGCTTAAACTCATTCAAATATGATTACATTATGGGACAAGAAATTCTTGAACCTTTTTCAAGATTTTACTTTCAATTCAATGACATGCACTCATTGCATAAAGGTTCTCAGACAATTTTTAAGAAAGGAATTAAAGAGTCCAATTAACAATGACTGTAATACGAATGACACATTTACTCTTTCATGATGTGAGCTAACTCCACCTAATGTGTTTAATACTATGTCAGTAACAAAGGTGTTTGCAACATTATATTTAGATTAATTACTTTAATTGTGTACGAAAAAGGCCAAAACTTGTACAGCTCTTATTTGTTCTCTCATGTCAGAATTATAATTACTGATTGTAGTGTGACTTAAATTCTAACCACAACATGATGACATATATTTAGGTTAGGCAATTTAAACATTCTAAACGCTTATTGCGCTTCTTTTATAGTAATGAACCGAGATGCGATAAAAGCAACAATAATTGTACAGCATGTAAAGCCGAAGACGAAGATGTACCAAGTTTCCTCATCAAACACGTCAGTGAATGCGGGAAACTGGCTGTAAATATTATCGATAGCTTCCAGAGCTGCGTTATTTTTATCTTTCGCCATGACTCAAGGCAGATTAAGTATTGTGTTAACAGGAGTCTTTATGTACTGACCTAGAACTGAATCTCAAGAGTTGATCCCACGGAAAATTACTTCTTCTTTTGACTTTTCGTCTTTACAACTGTCGCAGTAAGATCTTCAGGAGGCGGAACAAGTGGCAATACAATTTGGTTGAATTCCTTCAAGATTTCGTATGCAGTGAGATTGCCTGCCTTAAAGTTCAGAACTTTTCCGTCAACTGGAAACAAAGAAATACAAATGAAACACAACTAGAGAGATATTTTAACAAACACAACACTCTTTCTTTGCTGAATAAACCAAACTTACTTAATTTGCAACTGATTTGAGGTTCTGAATTATCACACACTACTTCTGTCTTGAAAGTGCAATTAAGATTTGTGTCTCTGATGGTTGTCGAAGAGAAATAGAACATAAAATCCCTGAACTCTCTAGTCTTCGGATAAAATGGGTCGAATTTGTACTCCACCCTTGTCACCGGTTTCAAATTCACGATTTTCACCTGATCAAAAAGTAAATGATACCAGGCTGTTCGCTTATGTACAAGCCCGTGTCTGCGAAATACCGACATTTAACTCAGTCTGCAACCCAATTCAAACTGTAAAAACACAACTCAGGCAGGGCATCAAACTGCAAAAAACAATAAAAAAATAATGGGGATATACAAAAGTGTGGGTGGTTCGCCATGGTAAATAAAGAACTACCTAACTAACCCTTTAACTCGTGAGGTGATAGACAAAAAGATGCTAACTAAATAACTTACTCGTTTCATTTCTATACCCTTTCTTTCCACTTCACCCAAACGAATCACACCTACTCGCACACAGAATATAAATAAGGATACACATTCACAGCATGCAAAACTATAACACTGAGACTGACTACGAAAGCCACACGAAACAGTGAACACACAACGAAAATGTAACTAAACTTAACTTTGAAACGAAATACTCAAACGAAAGAAATATTTATTATAAATTATTACTAAATGCACTAGGTATATACTTAAGTGTATACAATGATGGTGTGGGTTGCAAACTGAAAATGTACACGGTATAACCTCACTTTACTAATTGTAATGTAACTGTATGCAATGTTGCATTTAATAGGTGTCTTAGGTGTATCTGTATAATGTGTATGTATTTTATGTATACTACGTACTACACAATACAAGAAAGAAAGACCTCAGAGCTTTAGGTTAATAAATGTTTCTACCCATGTGTGTGTGTATGTGTATGAATTCATTTACATACTTACTAATATAATATAATATTATTCACTTGCGACTTCACAAGCTACAACTTACAAATAGAACATTCATCCCTCACTTAGGTTGGACTGAAGGGAAACTTTTATTTGCACCCACAACTTTTGCCAATCATGTCCTATCCTTTGTGTATCTGTATACTTCATCTACTCGCCTCTCTCAAGCGTTCCATATTAAATCTGATTCAATCGAGACTAAGAACACCGTACAAAATGGTAAAGGTAAGAAAACTACAGTAAATTCAATGTTTCACTGTGTATTGTAAAGTATTATATTATACACACAATACAGCAGCGCTACATTGCATTCCAATTACAAATACTATAAAGGCCAATTGCAATCTTCGCCTTGCTTTTCGGATTTACTCTGTGTATACTGTAGCACGTCTAACTAACTAGTCTATAGCTTTAGAGTACAAATATATTCAACAGGGTTGTTACTACTTTGTACTTCACTTCACTGCAGAACACTACAATACAACCAGTTCTTTATGTTCTGTATTCTGTACACAGTACACAAGCATACGGTTATCTTTTTTGCCAAACTGTTTACTATCGCTACCGCTTGCAGACATACTGTAGTAGAACATACAAGTTGCTGATTTTTGAATTAAGTTTGTAGATGCACACAGAGATGAAATACTACAGTGCAGTGCAGTTGCACAAACCTGCCCTCCGACGAACTTCAGTTTCCTACGCACTGTTATTTAGATTCCTCTACCTCTACCACATCAACTATCTGTTACATCTTGTCTTTTCTTTGACTATGCAGCAATGCAGGTTTCTGAATCAACCACTTCTACATACTCGCAAACTTGCATATTCGCGAAACTTGCTATACTTGGTATTTACCTGGCTTTACTACTTTACTTACCAACCTACTCATTCGAAATCTGTTCTGTTACTTTAATTTTCTGCTTTGTATATTGGTTGCTCTTTGCAGTCTTCAACAGTGCACGGTGCTATACATGAATGAGTGAGCATCTATTATTTGCTAACTGTACATCAACCGCAAGAAAAGTACGGACTGTAAATATATTTTCCTGCTTAAGTATTACAAATTGCAACAAAGCCATAAAAACTATGCATACAATCTCTTCTGTCGTTATTTCATCAACATAACGTGCCCTTAGTGGGATTGGATTATTACAAAGGCGAGACTAAGCTAAGAATATGACTAGGGCAGGGATACTATGATATAATGTTTATGTTTACTAATAGAGAGTAAAGTAGTTAGGTAAAGGCTTGTAATGGTAGGGAATGGCAAATAAAATAACATTACTAGTATCAACTTCAAAACCATGGATGTATGCCATGCAAAAATACCGGTGCTTGCGATTTTTCTTGAGCATTTATCTCTCATTAACAACGCAAACGCAAGTAAGAAGTAATCATAAATTATTTTTTTACTAACAAAACTAACTACAGATAAGTATGTACATATAAACTTTTCACGCTAATCATTTTCATTACCACTGAACCAAACAACTCTGTTTTAATAATCAAAATTTTACAACATACACAACACTGCACACAGATTGAATATTACTTTCTTGCCAAGTTTTTAAGCTTCTTTCTTTAGAGTATTAATGTATTTTATAGTATATATATATACACGAATAAAGCGATATAATTAGGAATATAGAGGATTGATTTCACCTTGTTTAATTCTTCAGAATGTGCAGTTTAGGTAGTTAAATCATTGTCATTATTTTATTACACATGCTAACTCATTTTTGACCTTGCTAGCTTGGATTGAATTACATAGTCAAAATCAAACAATTGACAGCAATCGTGTGAATGTAGTAATTGTAGTACTAATACTCTAATACCAATTAACTACAGATAAATGTACCGCTTGCATTACTGTGCATAGAGGTATACACACTGACACTACCTAAATCAAATCAGTAGTACCGTAGTACCTACCTAGATCACTTCTAAATAAAGTGGAACCCTATATGAATGATCTGATATGCAAATAAACCCTAAAAACATTGATATTATGTTGATTGGTCGATTCCACGTATTATTCTTTGTTTTTATGCAATACCAATTGACAATTGATTATAGGTAGATACTCAAGAATGTCAAGAAACAATAACACGATGCTACCTTGCTACCATACAGCTCGACCTCTAATCATAATTATGATTATGACGATCATATAATTATAATGTAGAAGAATGTAGAGACATGAGAACAATACCACCTACCTTCTCTATCTACCTACTAGTACCTACCACCCCAGATACGATATTATATTTAACACATGTACAAAGTATATAACCATTCACAATTCACAAACAATCAGTTAAGATATAGACAACTAAGGCAAAATAAAGGCAGACGACTATTAACAATTAACTAGTGAGACTAAAATTAAAAACAAAACTCTAAACTAGATATTTCTTACCATAAATCATATTGTAGTATAATTGAACATTAATTAAATTAATTACTGACAAAGCTATCAAACATCAAAGAACCTATGGAATAAAATTACTATGCCATAGCGTGTTTTCATAGGTTAAAGTTGCATAATGTTAACAATTTAAGCCAAAAGCATTGTTCTTTGATAAAAAAATATTTTTATACTGGCAAATATGCCATAATATAAAATACAAACACAACTTAAGTCACAAGTAAGTGCAGAATCAATAATCCCAGTGCCGAATGCACGTAAAGCAGGTCGTTCACTTATGACTTAACCGCAAACTTGAAACTGCCTTAATCTACATTCAACATTTGACATTAAACATTTATGTTAAGCAATTATATACAATTTATTCGTTGTTCGTTTTGTGTGCTAGTGAAAGGTTTTATGTTAGCTGACTTACAAACAATCAATCATATAAAATAATATAATATGATATCTAATCTGATGTCGGACATCTGATGATTAGCAAGTTAGCAACAAGACATGATAATGCAGCAAACAAATGACACTGTTGATGTATGAGCAAATTATACTTTAAAAATATTTTTGATTATTTACGTACCTTTCACTTTTTCGGTGAATTTTGCAATGCGTCTACGGGCGGCACAGGGGCTAACTCCGCAAAAAAGAGTTTTAGTTTTAATAAACAAATAATACACCAAAACTTAAGTAAGTATAGGTAAAGTAAGTGAAACCCTCAAAATAATTGTCGAACGATTTGTACGTTCCCGTTTAGACCAAGGAGTCTACAGTAAACATGGCGTGTTGACAGAATGTCGGGGTACAATGAGAGCTTCCTTAACAAAATCCTTCTTTCATCTTTGTACACATGCACATGTATGAAACATTGCAAATAATTATGAGATACCTTCGCAAATTCGCAATAAAGTTAGATACATAGTAAATGTACGTAAAAAATAGTACGAGAAAGGTAGTTGATATTAATATGTAGTTTACATGCAATTTTATTTTTATGTGTTACCACTTTGGTTCTAAATGCAAATACATAATTTTAGTTGACACACACAAATACTAAGCTTAAATGCGCTTCGAATTTTGTTCTTCAGTATTGAAAAATCTGTAAAATGAAATGTCTGATAATTAAGCCTACCTAGGCCCTAGGCTGGACAATAAAGTTGACATTTTTCTACTGCTAAAAGTATAAAATATTTTATGTATTTAATATTAGTAATACATTTACACATGTTAAATTAATAACTTGTCCCCCTATGCCCTATATACATGGATGTGAGTATAAATTCTGAAAAGTTGTTAGTTTTAGTGTATCTTTCTCTACACGTGCTGTTCTCTTGTGTACGAGCAAAAACATTAGTATTTATTTCTCTTCTATATTTTGCACAGATGCCAGTTAAGTTATAGTTCTCTTACTGCAACCTTTTATATAAATAAAACTTGTTCATTGCTGTAGAATATTCCATATTCCTTGAAAATGCATTGCAGATTGCAAGCATGAATCTGTGCATTTTATACTACTTCCTATATACTATACATACATAATACATAACATAAGATTGCTTATACAAATGCATACGTTTCCATTCCTTGCTTCTACACTTACAATTATTTCGATTACTTAAAATTTAGTATAAAAAATTCCAAACAATACCAAATGTTTGTGGATAAATCGCATGTTTTATTTAGATATATGTAGGGCAAGGGCAGGGCATATTATGCACAATTGAAAAGATGAAAAATTATATCTGATCTACAAATTAAGTATATAGTATTGAACGAAGTAATTTGATCTCTACCATAGTTTGATATTGGAAAATTGGAATCCTTGATTGAGGTATTGAAAATTATTTACAAAAATATACACCTATCTATATAGTAAAAAGAGCAAAGTATTGAAATTATTCATTAGCATTCCTATTTGTTGGCGAGGAAGGGAAGGAAAGGATGACACACATAGCGATATGTTTTTACCAAACCAAGAAAGAAACAGTTTTCACTGGCTAGGCCAAGGAATATTACTATTAAATACTATATTATTATTATCTCATTTATCTCTAATTGAAAGTCAAAGCCAATCCACTTTTTAAACTTACAATTTAGTGAATTTAGTAATTTCCAATTATCAGCATGTCATGTAAGTATGTATGTATGTACAACCATTAATGATTTACTAATAATTGTGTGTTTAAGTAATTACTTCTGCTTTGGTTCAGCAAAACTACAAAGATATATAAAAATATATGCATGCCATATTGGTTACTGCAGTTGTAAAACCGATGTATTTGATGTTTATAAACCTAACTGTATTGTGTATTATATACATTATGCATCCACACAGTCTAAGCTTTGCATGATGTCGCGAAAGGGGTAGACCCAAGGTAGACCTAAATGAAAACTATGGCTGCCAAAATGATGCATGTGTAGGTTGCATGTGCATTATTAAAAAGTATGCATGAGAACAAGAAGGGCGATTATGATTCATTCTTTTACACTAAGCACTCTTTAAATAAGGAGACGAGAAATGAACGAATCATAATAACCAGAATCATCTGCGTATAGGTATTGGTATTCACGTAAAATAAAAAGTATTTCACAATCTGTTTATTTTCTACTGTTGACTGTATACAATGTATATGTATGTAAACAAATTCTTAACCATACATAGCTGATTTTTAAAAATCGTCTTTAGGACTAAAATGACTATTATTGTATTTTGTACACTTCGATCTAACTTATTTAACAAACTTATATGTTGCATTCTTTCCCCGTTGTATGCAACGACTTGTTTAGTTGTTAGTTGTTAGTAAACAATTTCGTTAAAATTCTTATTCTTTGTTACGTGTTTCCTGTAGACATACTATACAGGTATTGCATATTTTTTTATAATACATATTCCTTAAAATATATACAGTAGCTTGTTCAACAAAGCAAAAAATTGCGTAATTTGATGGTTTGTTTTAGGTAACTGTTAATTTTATTATTGGTACTAATCGTAATTCGCAAGTGTATACCTATGTAATAATATTATGACTATGTATTATAGTATTATCGATGAATTATAATATTATTAAACGTGGTCCAAAGTTATTTGTAAATACGATTATTACATTCAATATTAGAATATTACATGCTTATTATTACATTTTATTACAATCTGTAATATATTTGTAATTCATTTGATCGGATGACAATGACACTTAATGTTAACATACCTAAATACAACCGCAGTAATTGATGAAATCATTTTTGGCACATAGAGAACTGTTTTGTGAGTTGAACAACAATGCAATGGAAATGATATCAGACTGTTGCACATAGACTGTCTAAAGCCTAAACCAATTTCAGTCTCCAAAATCAAACTCGTAGGTGTTAGCAAAGTTGTGTTGGCTGTATGTCTCTCACTCACTTAAACGTCAACCTCAAGAGAGTATTGTGTGTAAGTAAACTTTATAGCGAAATAAAAATTCATCCTTATTTATTACCTCGTTCTTCTGACATTCTGACTGATTCTTCTGCAAACGGCACTTTAGCAGCTATAAATGATTGTTTACTTTTGACTTTAAGTGACAACAGCTGTTTAATAAAAATTAATTTCTAGATCCCAGCTTGGACTTTGCAATTGCAATTACATCAGTGATTCGTGTTGGCAGTTCCTTATCCCTTATCTATTCACAAACTTCATTGACGTATTGAGCATTTGTGGGGGTAGGTGTTTACCAACCTTCTTATGTAATACTTTTTTACATCATTATAATAAAATATAATTTCTCAAATCATAAGTTCAGTTTTGAGTGTTTTCAGCGTACAAGAATGATATATTTAATTACCCAAATTATTTTTTTGTTTAGCATTATAGTCCATTCACCATTGCGTAAACACTGTTCGTATTTCTTGCTGGGCTGTTGAATTCTTCCACAAATAAAAGTTTATAACATAAACTATTATCTCTACCAAACCGAAAATCTCTTCTACTAACATCTAAATATCCAGAATTTGGCAAAAAGAAGACAAAATGAGCGGTCTTCAGTCCCCCACAGGTAATTATAATTTTAATACCCATTTTATGTATTGATTTTAATATTATGCTCATGAGAAACAAATTAGGATATAATATGTAGAACATAGAAGGATAATATTTTAGCTGTAATCGGTGTAAACTATCAGAAGTACTGAATTGCAGTAGAATTGAGGGGTACTCTTTTATAATTAGGTACTGATTTGATAACACCCGCATATTTTATTCGCTATGCCATTTACATGCGTTAATTAAATGTTAATTACAAATGATTATATTATACAGTTAAAATGGAAGATGCAACATGTGTTTTCAATTCAAAAATACATTATTACATACATATTGAGTAATTAGAATCGTCTGAGAATGATTTTATCGAGTTACAGTAACTCTAAATTAGACCTTCTAGGTCGGGAACCAAAAGTTGCGGTTGCGATTGACATTAAAGGAGGTGAAACTA
>JAQFYB010002553.1:0-23886 GCA_034694085.1 Pogonognathellus longicornis
TTTATAAATAAATCTTCTTAGTGAAAATACAATGCATGTATCATTCTTGTTGGAGTGTGAAGTAATATTACATACTTTTTATTTTGCAGGAGGATACTTTGCAAATACAGATTGTGTCACATATGGTGCACTTACTAGGAGAATGGGCGGAATTGTTTCCGTATGATTTTCGAGATGAAAAAATGATGGCACACGTTCGTTCAATCACTCAAAAATGTGTTACCATCGACCCTCCTGTAAGTAATTTATTCATATACAATGTTCTAATGTAGCTATACCTTGTGAAAGTAGTGTCACTTGTGTAGATGAATCCCATTGTGGAAACCTTATGACAAGATTAATACAGAATTATACTACGTTGCTCTTGAACGGGAAGGTATTTAAAACAAATGGGATGGTTGATTATTTGACTACAAAGATTGTGAGGTTATTCCATCAATAACAAATGAGAACTTGGAGAAATTGTGAATTCACATAAGCTGCTGAAAGAAATCTAAAAAAACATGAGAGTTCCATGGTTGATCGTGGCATGCTATACATGTGTAAGTTTTTCTCGTTAAAGTTCACATCATTTCATAAGTTTCCATCAAAAAGAATCTCGCGACGCATTTCTATCTTGGTTGTGTGAGTGTCTGAACTTCAATTTCCTCCCAGCGAATCATATTATCACTACTGATCCAAACAGTGATCTTTTTATCTCAAATCTCACCTTATCAGATTTTGCTGGATGTTTCTGTATATATAGCAGTCGAAGAAATAGGAGAAATGGAAAATCCCTCTAAGGAAGTAAGAGCACGAGCGAGACGCAAAGTAACAGCTTCAAGAATAGTAATAATAATAGATACTTATAAGTACTACACTACACTCCTGTATCTCTCCTTGTAGTTCTGAAAGTGTTGTAACATCCTTTATATTTCTTGGTGAAACCCCCATTTGAAAAGGTATACCTTTATGTATTTTGTTCCATTGTATTAGGTACGAATGTATGTATGAATCCTATAATACCTTTTTTGTAAGGTGCATTACAGTGGGTTCGTTTATTCGAATGATGCAGGGACACAGATAAAATATTTTATACTCTAACAATGAATGTATTTATCTGTTGTGAAAATTTTTCGCTCTCATGCACTCTTTTGAAAACCCGTGTAACTTTTCTACTTGAAAATTGCACTTCGTTAGAGTATTAAAATTTGACGTAACTTTTCATTGTGGTTTTACAATGCAATTACCGAACAAGTGCAACTATCAACAGAAAAAAGTGTAGCGTTTTTGTGGCCAAAGTCCTTGGAGCCAGAAGTATGTTGCCCTTGTTCTTTTTTCGGTTTCTTTTCGATACTTACTCTCTCTTCTTTCTTTCCTTCCTTCCTTCCTTATTTCATTTCATTTTTCCGGCTCAGCTTTCCGCATTTCTTCCTTACTCAACTTTCTTCCCTAACTTGTTCACGGTCTGACGTGGAACTTTCTTCCCTTTTTCCTTACATTACTCAATTTTAGTACTGTGTTCCACATACACGTGTAGTAAGCTGTAATAGGAGATATACGTAAATGTACGTACATGTATGTAGCCCAGAGCCCACACACACACTTCCACAATATGCGTCCATATATTATTACATACTATCTGTAGCTGTAGCAGCAAAAGAAGATATGGGCTATTGTCTGCCATGACTGCACTGCACTGCTATGCCTTCGTTTGACTTGTAGTTCATGTGTGTTCGTTCTGCTCTTCTTCAGTGCAAGAAATACAATGGTTGGTAATGGGATAGGGAAAGATAATGGAAAAACTATCTCAAGATCTCGTGGCACTAAATCATGTCAGCCATTCGAAATACAGAAGCTAACATGATATGAAAATCAAAATCCATTTATTTTTTATTTTCACGGAAATATCCATCTGGGGCAGTAGTAGAACTAGCTCTCCTGTTACAACGAATAATTCTATTTCTATTTCTTCACTTCTGTTCTTTCTCCCATTCAATTATACTGGCTTATGTTATGCTTAAATCTCCATCCTGTTATTTCATTCACGTCTTAACATTTATTTCACTTTTCTCTTTCACCGTGTCTCCAATATTAAACCTAAAATGTTGCTCCATGTCTGTACAGAGGGGAACAATAGTAGGTACAGGCGGGCAAAATTTTCATGAAATTTACAAATAATCAGGAATGTATTATAATCTTTTGACACTCGATACAAAGTATCATGATTTGATTACTTAATTAATTATTTATTATATTTAAGTGTTTTACTTTGGCCAAAAGTATGTAGCTATTTTTGGTACATACATAGTATTTGATCCTCTAGACTAGTTTCCAACATTCCAACTATCCAGGTCCTTTTTAGTTGCAAATAAAACAGCCGAATTTATTTTTAACTTGACACAAATATATAATTTGAAATTAATTTAGCAGATTTAACGATTTTCCATTACTTTTGCCAGTAAGAAGTTTATTTATTTTGATGTGAGACATGTTACAGACTAATACAAGGTATACATGTATTCTACTTTCTACTATTGTTATTGAGTTGCGTATACAAAAAATATTTACTTCAAGGTTGTTTAACCCAAATGAAAGAGGCACACAACCTTTATTATACTGCACTTTTCCCATTTGACGCAGCACAATCCTATCTTGGATAAGGTTGGATAAAAATGTCCTTTGTGTAGACAAGAAGAAGTCATTATACATATTTAATGACTTACTGTTGGTATAAACGGAAGTATATAATTGAATGCAGTTTACACACATTGAAAGTTAAAAAGCTAGCTTTATTAAAACATACTAAACGTTGAAAAGGGTTACTTTATTTGTCGACCGCACTGTAGTGAGGCTGTTTGCATAGGTATTACTGTAATATTCGAGAGCTATAGTAAAAGTAAAGAAATCCTTCTCCACCCTATCATATTAGTTTGCATGAATGATGAAGAAAGTCATACAGAGTAAAGTCAACATTAGGAAATGTTGCATGGATGGTGAGAGATACATATGACATTTCACCCATAATAAATATGAAAGCAGCTATGTACTCTATATATTGTATACTCAGACATATTTTAGAAAATAAGCTGACGTAGCTAACCAACTGAGAATGGTATCTACTCAACTCAACTTCACTCGGGGGCATAGCAAATATTTGTACTAGAGCCTATAGTATTTTTCCAGAACATCATGTAAATTAAGATGAATTATGAATGTCACAGGTGAGGAAAGAAGTTTCTCTTTTACTTACGTCCCTGTTGGCACGACTAACTGCACTGGAGAGGTACGAATCTTTTCTTCGCAGAATAAATACAGAATCTGCTGCTGTAACGGAAAAAGTCTCCAGTCCTAGTACAAGTACATGTTCTGGAGCTGGAACCTCAACATCTCCCTCAATCGAAATTGCCACAACCTCATCTGCAGTTCCTCCTACGCCTGGAAGTGTAACTGTAAGTCAAAGTCAAGTGCACATGTACCATTAATTCATGTATTACAGTTTTATTACCTACACGAGTTAAATAACTAATGTGCCTACATTGTATTGAAAAAATCTATCAACGTATTCTTAGAAACCGCTAAGTCTTGTACTTTACACCATTATTAGTCTGAAAAAAATCCGTACAATGCCGTACCTACCTTTTGTACTGTATGATTCATACTTATGAAAATATAACTATTGTAGAGTGTAGCACAATGCCCTTAGGTATACTGTGTGCAAATTGCACGGACAATATTATGTAACTTAAGCCCCGGACAGTCATGCTATGATAAAATGGTCATAGTCTGTATTTCAAAGTTATCATCTTCTCATCTTCGTATAAATCTATTAGAGTCTGTTAGCTTTTAAGGAGGAGAAGTTAAACCGTGACTCAATTCCGAAAGTGTCTTGCTCTATGCCAGATTATAAATCGTATATGTTACACCATGCTCGAGGAAATTCATATTTCGTTCCGAGTTGGATACAGATATTATTGGTGAGTAAGTATGTTCGCGTGTTCAAAAGGACTATATATTATCTTTCTTACTTTGTGTGTCTATCATCACATATATAATATATACTTCTACATAGAGAGAATGCGGTAATCGGGCTATATTTCTTATAGACTGTAAAACAGAGTGGAGAATGCCACAAGAAGACACTACAAAGTCGAAAACTATCACAGCAGCTAGTTAAGAAGAGTATAATCATATATTATTTCCTCACACAATAGTAATACTACCCTACAGTACACATATGCACAACTACTTTAAAGAGAAAGATACAATGTGCAACTGTATAGTTCAAGATGGTTATCCTTTTATTTCTAGTGTGGAAAAGTGAGCAAGTTCTGAATATGGTTGGAATAAATCCTCTGAATGATTTACAGCATGTATTTTATTATCGGATTTGAATGCAAAGCTTGTATTGCCTTCCCTCCTTATTCTTTAGACGGATTGCTTTATTTTTTACTTCCTTACTCATGTGTTTAAGCTGCGTGGCTAACGAGTGTAATTTTTTGCATTTTCCTGTGTTCAAAACACAGTACATTCTTATTTTGGCCGAGTATGTTGTATGGAGTGCAATGCAGAACAATGGTAATGGGTACTATGAAGGATGTACGAGAATTTCCTTTTGTGAAGTGCATCACAATTGTTATCCTGTGGGAAAATGAGAGATTCAATATAAAAGCCGTGAATGTGCATACTTAATATTTACGGCAACCTTAAATTGTACAGATACCTATATGAACTATGTATAAATATGTATGATGCATGTATTCTTCTATACAACACATACCCTGTAGGAATAATCTCGTGAGCACACATACACAATGTCTTGTTTTAAACACAAGAAAACTAGTATAGTACATAGGAACACACAGAGATACATCGGATTAAAGGTCTGGCCGATATACAGTGAAGAAGTGGAAAAACAGTGAAAGTTTTCTTCTTCTTCCCAGTAGATTCAATTGGAATGAGGAAGACGAAGGAGACAAGACGTAGCATGTTTTTATAAAGTTAATCTGAGAGCCTATTCATAGATTTTAATTCTCGGTTCGTCTTCCACTACCTCCAGTCAGGATGAATTGTAAAAATCTGTCTGGCTCCTTTCCTTCCTCTCATTGTCTCTCTTAGCAGTCGAAATGATTGTAAAGGATTCACAGGAAGCATAGAAGCACAAAACCTTAAGACACAGACATACTTACATACTACATACATACACTTCATACATACACACGAAGCTGAGAGAAAGATTTAAAACCTCGAGCAATGGTGAAAGGAAGAAAATATCGAAACGAAAATGTTTTAAGCATTCAATGCACAAGTCAGAGTTCTTTTCACGAAAAGTTTTTCTTGCTTATTTCCGTAAACGTGGATAGTTTCCTACGCTATTACAAAATGGTGTTTCTCTATACTACTCCTTCTTTAGTGCAGTGCAGAGTTTGTATCCACTGTCCCTACTAGTAGGTACTACTGTAGTATAATAGTAGGAGAGTATTAGTCTTTTTAGTTGTTACTTCTATTAACCCATGTCTTATACACAGAGAATTTAGTCTGAATGTTCTTGTACAGTATGTAGGTATATTATATAGGTAGCTCTAATCATAAGTATTAGTTGTGTTAGCAAGATAAACTTGAACATATAGTCACTGTCTCCAAAAGTTCTTCCACGTTATACAAATAAATTAGTTATTTGGTCGAGTTCCCATTCTAATTCAGTTTCCCCCGTCTGGTTGAACTTGAGTAAGCTGAGCAGAATGATGAAATAAATGAATGCATGCATAAAGTAGAAGAAAAAGTATATAATTCACTGTTTCATATTCACGCGAGAGACAAAGGGCGATTTCAAATCCCACTGCAACAATCTACAACCGAACATTCTACATACTACATACCTAGTACAACGTAGCAGACAATAGAAGAGTAAATAGATCGGATTGAAATATAGATGAGATCTATCCCATCCATCTGTATATCTAATATCTCAAGTTGCATCTGCAAACACAACGAAAAAACCTGAAGACTTGTCCAATCCTAATCTAAAACCACTTGAAATAAGGACACGAGAGCGTGCCTGTCTAGAAATGCAGCACTATGGCTTGCTTGTACTCGTCTGGATGTGCTTTCTTTAACTCTCACCACCCCAAATGCATTCTGTGTGTGTATTTCCTTATTCCTCATACTATAGGTACTATTATGCTGTGGCTACTACTCATTTCTAGGAAAACTGACAAGTACGACGTGCATTTCACATACGATCTCAAGATATACTTAATACTTTACACATATCCTTAAAGCACACTATACAATGCATTGTTATGACTGCAAAGCCCATCTGAGGTTCACAACTTTCATACAACAGCCGTGAACCTCAGAATATATATAAGTGCTATATCCTAACATTTGTACATACATATTCACGCTTTTGCATTTTTTTTCTTTTTTCACGAGAGTGAAGTAGTAGAGTAACCTCATCGGTTCCATTTGGTTTGGCAGTAAAAAATTTCAACTGGGATATATAGTGTTCGTACGTACGTAGATATCTTAGGAGAGCTATAGGGTAGAGCATTCCTTTGGTTTAGACTAGCCAAAAAGAAGACCAAGTGAAAAGAGTTCTATTGATGTCACTGAAAGGCAAGGTGAGAATAGCAATGAATACGAATGAGCCAGTCTGTCTACTTTGTTCATATCGACGCAGTTCATCTCATCTGTTCACTGACTCATCCCCTCATACAACTCCTACACTACGGCTACGTATCATCCGTATCCTTCGATATCAGATGAATAGTCAAGTCAGTCGTCGAGTTACAAATACAAGGAAAAGAAAAAGAAAGTGATGCACTACGAGTATTATAGGTACGTAGTACTACTTCGCTCCGGCTCAGTTTCCTCTTCGACAATCAGATCAGACCAACTCAGCTCGTAGTCCTAGGCCTAGTCCACATGTATTCACCTTACACACACACAGCACTCATTCTCATTCCCAATGCTCCAGATTCTTTCGTCTCACTTCAAAATGAGATGTTCCAAAAACCCAAGAGCTCAAAATGTGAAATGAGACTTGCAAAGAAACGTAAACCCAAAGTTGAATCGATGAGCAAAGTGTGGGACTGCGTGTTTCGCTCGGTTTACTACTGTAGGTGGTTGTCGGCAAACGGCAATTAAACAAAGTACCAACTTTTTCTCTATACTTACATACTACATTGGTACCTATATTAGTGCTACACTGTGTGAGCCATAAGTACAGATAGTTTACTTTACCTTGCCTTGTCTTGCCCTAAGTTGGTTTTGTGCCTACCTCTACACTTTCCCATGTATTAATAGTTTTCGATGTAGTACTTTCTACTTTAAAACTTTTACTTTTTCTGTGGTTAACTTGGAAAGGATTGATAAATGCTTCAAACCGCTTTAATTGTCTTTTTTGATTTGTTTCAACAATTTAACACTTAAATCAAAGCATAGCAGTTTCGTAATCAGTATTTGTGCTTTTAATTTGATCAGAGGTTTTACAGCCTATAGTATAGACTGAGGTAGGTAACTTAAATTTAACATGGCTGTGAGTGCTAAATGTGTTGTAAGGTTAAGGTAAGGTAAGTAATTAATGTTTTAGTGATTCAATAAATCATTCGTGTCCAGGTACCTATATATTTTTATTTTTTAGACACATACTACAGTATTACGTGTACATGGGACTAATTAGTATAGTAACTATTGGCTTTTATGAGTTCTTGTGAGTTAGGATGCGACTCTCACCCTACATTAGCAATTATATAGCAAGTAGCTCTGGGAGAGTTGATTAGGGTTCCAGAATTATAGCGGGTATTATGGCATCACTAAGACTATAATGTAAGATGAATTCGATGGAAACTTTGAGACATGTCTTCTATGGCACTTAATTTACTTATTATTGTGCGACAGAGTGTTTGTAGCACAAAGAGCTACAAAATGAGTTTTCTGTGTTGCAAGAGCAACGCTTGTAGTAGACGGAGTGAGTCTTTGGCTGCCTTTGAACACAGCGTGGAGATGATATAAGACTTTTCGCCGGTAGCAGAAGGTGTGTAATTTTCGACTCTCTCTCTTTCCTTGTTCAAGCAGTCGGTGCAGACAATGTGCCCAAGCCCTTTGATGTTGGCGGAGCAATTAACTCACATTGAATTGGAGCGTCTTTCACACATTGGACCTGAGGAATTTGTACAAGTGAGTAGCAGTTTACTACACTACACACACTTCGTGATTAGAATTTTAAATTGATTTCCAAAATACTGCACACCCCACTGTCTTTAATCTTTTGTAAATATGTAGTAGTCGATGCAATTTTTGACATTCATTTCATATCCTCATGTACCTACCTACTTCTTCTTGTAGAGAGTACAATATAGGATGAAACAACTTTTCCTGGAAAATCTTTTCATATGATTTTTATATTAAAGAATTGCCCTACTACTACCTGTAATGTTTTTATAGTTATAAATAATCTACCTATTACTGTTTCTATACCTGATATACCGATTACACAACAGTAACTTAATTAACCAAACATGCATTACGACTATGCGACATAATTCTACATAATTTTTTTAATGTAATTAATTACCTTTTTATACCCTAATCACATGACACTCTTTCACTTCTAGATTGAGCATCCATTCTTCAGTTAAACCTTTCTCCTTTTTATTTCTTTCAAGTGAACTATAATACTGCTACAATTCCAAATAAAATGAAAAACTAACTAAAATACAAAACCTAATTGATGAATATAATACTTAAAAAATGATTTTGTGTCAGGCTTTCGTTAAGGAGACTGTGCAAGGAGAGGCCCGTCCACGAGATCCGAAAAGAACTCGAAATCTGGAATCTTATGTGCAGTGGTTCAATCGACTGAGTTTGATTGTTGCTACTGATATTTGTAAGGTACGTCTGGGATGTTTCCTTTGCTCTATCTCCAGTATGTGTATGTGTACTAGTACACCCATCCCATCAAGTTATGTACTATTGGAATTACCCATTCAGGAATCAATAGCTTCCTTCATGGGTTCTTCTCTTGATGTTACGCTATCACATTATGTCGTATGCTTTCCTGTTATGTATAATAGCTGACCATTTGGTGCACACACAGGCACAGTTCCCCATACTATATACTAAAGAGATACGTATCATCAAACGAACCGTATACATATCTATCTACAATGTCAATCTGGAATATTAGAGATTCCACGAACTGCATACTGTTGGCACTACTACAATGTATAGCTAACGATAATGTAGTATATGTAAGATATTCCAATATGTATTATTATAATTGTAATAGTACCTAGACACATCTACTAGGAAGGTACAAGGTAGGTGAAGTAAAATAGTGGCATTACAGAATGCATAACTATAATAATACGAGTCAGGTTAGGTAACGTAATGTAACATAACGTTCTTTTAAGATTCTGGAGGAACAATAACAAACTGTAGCTTTTCTCCACGAACTGACTGTTTCTTCCATTCACACACAAACGAGACAAGTTAAGCCAAAGGTAAAAAAACATTTCACAAGACAGAACAATGCTTACGCTTATTACTTTCAATTCACCATTCAGCAGCAGAGAACACGAGAAAAATAGAGCAGACAGAATCGATAGATAGTAGCAGAGTCTCTAGACTCGGTATGCAGTCATGGTTATCTATTTAATGGCTCTCTCTCTCTTTCTCGACTTCAGTCTATAAGGTAGCTATTACTGGAGTACTGTAGATGTACAAATTCAATCGGAGTTCCAGGTCCAGCGGATCACATTGCATTGTATGTATGTGGTCTGTTTTCCGGTCACAATGAATATAACGTGTAGCGCAAACGAATCTAATATCTGTGTACTTGCACGACCGTCCTTTTGGAACAATTGTAGTACGAATGTATATCCATTACTACATAGAATATACTTTTGTATTTTTATATACTACTTACTAAGAACTAAGAATATGAATACCTAGGTTTTATACAGTACTTGCCCTTCCTATGGAATTCAGAGTTCCTTGTATTGTATGTGTATGTACGGGGGATACCCGGCAATATCCGTGGTAGTAGATTATTATTACACTATCTGAGACGATCTTTTATATACAGTGTAGCATCATATTTGAAACATATATAAGTAGGTACATTAATGCTTCCTGTATTATTGCTACATGATTCCAATCTCTCGATGTACTTACTTTAGTAGAAGGAAGTTTACTTTTAGTGTATTGCTTTACCTGGGCGAATCTTGATCACTGTGTGAAAGAACAACAGAATTGATTTCGAATTCTTCTCATGAGCACCAAAATGTGTACGTACATGCAATTTGGTTCAAAAAGAGTCCACTCGTGACAATTCGTTGAAAGCGTCTGAAAATTTTAACTACATTTTCTATTATTATTGCTTGTAGACTTCTAAGAAAAAGCTGCGAGTACGTGTCATCGAGTACTGGATCGAAGCTGCTCAGGAATGCTTTAACATGGGCAATTTCAATTCACTAATGGCCATCATCACAGCTCTCAACATGTCGCCAGTTGCCAGACTAAAAAAGACTGTAAGTGTGGAGTAATATGTAGCAACTATGTGTGTGTTCTTCGTATATAGCAACAACATGTTCTTTCCCCCTCTATGTATTCCCCGTCCTTATTCATCAGGCGTTCACTTTACTGTTATTCTTGAACATTAGTGCTTACTGGTATTAGTATTAGTGCATTAGATAATAGTTTATCTTAAGCTAAAATTACATGATAGTTGATTATTGATTAAAATTGCATTGCTAATGGTCGTATCGTCTGGAGTTAGGGTCGTGAAGGAGAAAGTAAACAGCTTCTTAATGCACAAATAATGTAAAAACGGATTTATTTAACGAGCAAATAGATTACTTCCTCTGTGTATAGGTAATTGCTCCTATTACAGTGTTAAAGAAAGAATAAAAAGCTTTTAAAGTCGTAATAAGACCCTTACATTAGTACTATGATGCAGCATGTATTCAGTAAAAGGTACAAGTAATACATGTAGTACCCGTAACACTAATAATAGTATTGTACCTATAATATCGTTAAATAATAGAGCTTTGTAGACTGTGCACTAGCTACGAGTTATTATTATCAAGTTGGGATTTTCTCCGCAGCTTTTCTGATTACACGTAAGACTCAACATAACAACTACTAGACATACTACACTATTAGTACACATAGGCAGTCTAGAATTTTGCTCGCACAAGCAATTCTTATAATTTTACTAATATCATCAACAAGGTTTGAAATGGTGGTTGTGTAGAGGTATTTACTATTATTTGAACCCTGGAATTTAGTTGTAGTCTGTAGTAGTATTACTTAGTAGTGTGTGTACTTAAAGAGTTTAGTGATTCTGGTAGTATATGAAGAGGTCATAACATGAAAATGCAACAGCAACAAATTACCCAGAACGCTAGAACAATTACAATTATTAACACTTGGGCCTTCTAACAGTGTGCCAAGAGAAAATAAATAGTGTTGAGTAATAAATGCAATATTTGATTAAAGTGTGCCGGTCTCCACAGCTACTTTCCTTAGACTCTCTTCTAGGAAAAGGTGTAGGCACTTTACTTGACGCCTTCATGGTATTAATACTTTTACTGGAAGACCCACTGACTGCATGCCACTACATCCTGCTGTAGTGTAGATACCTAGCAGTCTTTGCAGTCTTAACAATCAGCTAGGAGAACACAGGGAGACGTGAAAGCATTAGCAAATTGGGTTTGCTATAAATAAAGGCGGATCCTGTTATGCTAAGTAGTTCAGAGCAGGGACTATTACACAAAGAACAAGTCTAAAATCTAGTGGCACATTACAATGTGCAAGGCAACGCAGTTTTAAGTTGAATAAGTCGAGGAAAGTTTGTTGTACTACGTACATGTAAGTATAAGACTAGTATATTTCGTGACTCTGTCTATGTGTAGTGTACGTACGTGCATGCATGTGTATGTGTGTTATGTTATACAGATACTTCCTCCTAGCCCTAGCAGGTGCCAAATTGGAAAGTTGATCTCTGCGGTGTAGTTACATGTGCTTTGTGCATTCGCCGATTACATAATAATGTACACGGGTATACGCAGTAGAATATTTAACGGTGATTTTGCATGGTGTTGGTAGTATGTGTCTTTGTATATCATACTAGTAGGTATGTGTATGTGTGGACCTTTACTTTACTCATTAAGAATTATATAAATACTTCCTCTCGTACTCCCTCTGCTATTCCCTGAGTTGTGTCTTGGTGTTTCTTGAGTCTGTTTTAGTGGAGTATGTAGAATATAACGAGAATGTAAGGGATAGTAGAATGGGAAATGATAAAGGCACAACCAAAGGTGGAGCAAACTAATTTTCTTGACGAGCGAGATAATTTATAGAGGCCTCTAATGAAAATTGCAGTGGGGAAAAGTTTGCTGCGCTCAGCTTTCCACGTTGGAGCAACACATGGATCCGTCCTCCAATTTCGCCTCATACAGAGCTTTACTCAAGGTAAATCCGTATAACATTACATTTGTACTTGTGTATCACTACTACTGCAAAACTGGAAATCTCATTATTGCTCTTATACCTTTTAACTATATTATTTGTAGTCAGTAGTGTGTATAGAACTTATCCGAGAGTCTACAATGGTATTATTAGAGTAGTATGTGGATAGACGTATACATGAAGTATTCAGTGAGTTGGCCTCCTTTGTAGATTGTACTATTAGGATTTGCAAATTCATAGGAACTGGTTTTGCCATTTTATCTGTACCAGTGGGGATTCTGTCGTGTGATGTGTCTTTGTTAACATTGATATTTATCAACGCGTGACGTCGTGTGACTGTGGCAAGCAAAAGTTGCACATCAAATCAGACCTTAGGCTCTATCCCCGTATCTCCATTCTCGATTAGATTTTCCCTTTGGGCTTTCTCTAAATGCACTTTGTGTGCACAATCTATATACTCAAATGTTTGTGCATACTAAACAAGAGAAATGTACTCAAATATATTCTTCTTTGTCTATTTTAAGAATCTGTCATGTTGTGCTTGCCTGTCTGACAATATTATAATAGTCTGTGTAAACCTTCATGGCAATTAGGTCTTTACATAATGCTTCCAGACATTTACAAAATTATGTCTATGTAACCTTTTCAGTTTCCACAGAGAAAAGTCACAATATAAAAAGATTGATGGTGCATTCACTCACGCTGTTGCTCTTTTTAGTGTATTATAAGGGTCACCATATCAGATAGTAATTACTAACACATATACTGCGATTTCACATAAGTAAACCCTTAGATTCCGTTCCAGTTGTTAATCCATGCATATTTTTTCTGCAACCAAATTAACATGGCAAAGGGTGAAATATAGTTTTATGTTAATAATATTTTTACATATTGTTAATTTATGCTTTAAATCTACGTTTCATGTCTTCAAAATGTAGACTACATCTTGGCGTTCCTCGGCGGTTACTGACGATCGTCAAAAAATTGTGATTCCTTTCTTTTCACTCTTGATAAAAGACTTGTATTTTCTCAACGAAGGATGCGCCTCAAAGTATGTTGTAAAAGATATTTCTGTTTCACTTTCTATTCTATAGGAAATCATTCCACAGTTTATATTTTTCATTAAATAATATGTGCAATTTAATTAGATGATCATAATTACCTAATCTCACAATTAGGATTAACTTTCCTTAACAGATTATCAAACGGTCATATCATCTTTGAGAAATTCTGGCAGCTGGCAAAGCAAGTCACTGAGGTAATAACTTGGCAGCAAGTGAGCTGCCCCTTTCCGAAAATCCAGGCAATAATGATCTCCATTCAAACAACGTCAATTCTCAATGAAAACGGTATGGTTTACATAACAGACATAGTTAATCTACGTTTGTAATGAAAATTACATAATGCATGCACGCTTGTATTGTTGCTATAATTTTAATTGATTCGTTTCGCATTCGCAAACAAAATTATTGCACAACATATTATTTGACTTAAAACAAAATATAGTACATAGGTTTATGTTTGTTTTCGTTTTTCCGAAATTACTTATTTAATTTAATTTATCAGTGATGTTTATCGATAGAAGCAATTTTGAGTATAGTGCATAAGATACGACAATATTTTTGATGTACACAGCTCTGTACTTAGCTTCTTATGAATGCGAGGGTCCTGAGGGTTCACAAGAGAAAGAACATTCAAAATGTCTTCGAAAGGAAGACTCTACGACGACAAGCGTTTCAACCGTAGCCGTACCTGTTCCTACTACGAGTGCTAGTTCTCCACAATCTTTTCCATCGCCCAAATCACAGTTAACAACTGCGAAAACTGAGAATTCATCTTCATCCGTGTCTCAACAATCTCACGGCCATTCGTCATCGCAGCCGCCGCAGCCCCCTCCCAGAGGACCGGATACAGCTATACAGACACAAGACAAAATCCCGAAATCACCGGAGAACCCATGTGCACCAAACTCTTAGCAACACATTAATAATTCAGACATTGTTTGACCTACCTCAAACTAACGGGCTTTTGTCAATATACCTACCTACCTACCTAAATCATGAAAATGTGAGATTTTCATGTGAATTGTCACTTCTAATCACCTCTGCGTTAAAACATGAGGAGTTAGCACGAATTACTAAACATAAAACACAATATTATGTCCAGTGCCTTCTCTTTGAAGTTTCGGAGTCTTTAGCACTAATAAAGATTTCTATTGTCCGGTTCAGCGTACTTTTCAACCGGAGTATTATAGTTATTGTTGGTTATAGGTACAACTTGTTGGCATGTTTGCATACATTTCTAAACTGTGTATACTAGTGAATACTAACTAATTGTTAAACGAGCATTATTGAACGAGGAAATTTTTAAGTGTATACCTTTATGTATATACCACCATGTTAAGTAATACTGAAATAATGTGTGTACTCTACTTTCTCTTGTGACTTGTTCATACAGTGTTCACATGAGTTTGTATGGTGAAAAGTTATGCATGGTAAAGTTCACATGACACGATGATTGTGCTGTGAGCTGTGTTAGCAAAGTAAATATTTTTCTAATCTAGTTTACTGTCAAAGCAAAGAAAACTTTACTACTAACCAATAGAGATAATAATAAAAAGATCAATTACCTTGAATTCCCACTTTGTCTCGTTTTTATCTGTGTAGACCATTTACATATCACTTTGTCTTTCCACCTTTTACAATTTCAGGTACTACGACATACTTTTTTATACATAGCATCCTTAAATCGCATTTAAGTATATAAGTAGGTAACCTTCATAGCATCAGGTAATGTTACATAGCGTGAATGGAAATGCTTGTTGATTGTTTGAAAAACTAATCCAGTTAGGGATAATGAGCTGCATTTTTATTTCAGATCGTGTTTATTTCAGCTTTTTTTCCCTTCACACAGACACAACACAGACCCACACGGGAAATCCCACACAAACTGTGTTTAGTTGAAGATATCAAGAAGAACTACAACTACCATTGTCTAGGTACTACTTGTGATCCAGTGTCTGCTTGAGTAGAATTCACAGGGTTACTTTACTTTACTCTTGACTCATCATTTATTTATCTACGGAGTAGGATGCAGATAAAGAAAATTAACGTCAACATCAATCCACATCTCCACTAGATTTCCATCCCTCACTGGATTTGGGGCAAATCGATATTTGTGTATAAAGATATACGTATTATACACTTGTGTTATTGTATTATACATACAACATTACTTTCTATGCTGTGTCTACCTATACTTCGTTAGAACCAAATTATCTTGGTGTGTATAGCTCTTCAGAAAGTAAGTTATATATAAGGAATGAAACAAACCGTGTTTGCTTGCTGTCTTTGCTTGGAACAGCAAATAGAAATCCAGACAGAAGCTTCCATTGCATTGTTCTATGATTCCCACTCGTCCGAACAGTTCACTTCACTTCCATCACATACATACATACATTCGCAAGACTGATTTGCTCCACAAGGGAGCCCAGATACCTAATTGTGTATAAGGTAATAGAATCCTACGCCTGTACTCTTCTTGTCTGCTGATGTATCATTCAGTTAATGCTGCAAAGTACAGAAATCCTTTCACAATTCACTTTCTAATTCTCTTTCACTCAACTCTATTTAAGCTCTGTTTCCCATCTCCTTTGTTCTACAGACATAAGGAGACTGATAAAGAAATTAGCGAGTAAATATTGTATGTAATAAGTACGAATACTTATTCTACAACAAGTTTTCGCTGCGCAATGTATTGTGTCGCAGTTATAAAATCACTATTTCCTGCTATTGAAGTACTTTCACTTTGTTGTGTTCTATTCTAAGTAAAGTACTAAGAGAAATTACAACTTTTAAAGTACTGTAGTGTCAATTCATTCGAAACCCTTGATGTTTGATCAAATTACTTCAATTATACCTCCACTTGTGTTAATGTTTAAATCCTGATCCTCAAAGTAACATACCTACTGAGGTACCTAGAAAGACTTTATCATGTATTATGTATATGTATCTTATTTCTATGCAAAATTCCATCGGGATTCAAAGAAAATGATTAGGAATATCATATTAAATGTCTGGAAGAGATTTGCTGGCTTTGATAATAATGTTATTTGAATTCCATCATACTTTATAATGACATCTGTCTTATACAGATACTACTTTCCATTAACAAATAGTACGATTAAGAAAATTCAATTTGAAATCTAAACAGGTTTCTATATATAAGTAAAGTATATTAATAATATTGCCAATTCAAAGCACAAGGATTCAATTCTAGTATATATGTACTTATTATTCTATTCAATAATTCAGCTATTCGAATAAAGTTTAGAGTTTGTAAAGGCTACGTAATTACATTATGGCATATCTTGTGACATACAGAAATGTATGTGCATACTGAATAATGTGGAGATAGTCCACAGATCTATTTGGTTGTGACATTATGTATGATATAGGCTATTGGACATTGTTATATAGTAGGTACACTTGTAAGACAGATAAATATAGTCTCATGCCTTTGAAAGGCCTTCAAACAGGAAGCCGAAATTTTCAGTTAGAGAGTGCTAAGCTAATATCTAGTACAAATACGTATATCATATAATATAGTACTTTGTTAAGTACCTAGGTACAGTGTGCACTTCTCAAATATTAGACGCAGTAGTAGGGACGGGAGCATAAAATATTGGATTATTATAAGCAAGCAAGTTCCATTTTGTTGCGAGAATGGCACAACCTACCAACAGCTAAAAGAGATGTCTTCTTATCATCTTGTTTACATACCGTCACATCTTCTACACACCTCTTCATGTTCAAACCCTTTGTTAAATATGATTATCCCTAATAGGTACATAATATTAGAAATTAGAACATTAGTTGAAGTGCTTACCTTACCTATCAAAATATGACAACAATAATAAATTCATTCATTTTAGGTAAGCATTATAGTTAGGCGGTAATCTTTTGCTCGTTTGCTAAATATAAATTACTACAACTCTTCTAATGTACTTAACTTGGATGTTTGTTTTTGATTAGCATTTGGTTCAAATAAAAATAAATTATTTCAACAGTTCATTACTATATGAGCTTTGAAAACTACGTCAGATTATACAGTACAGTAAAATCATTAAATCTTTTTTTAGATTGCAGTTTCTGTAAAAGTTTGGTAAAAGTTTACCTTGGGTGTTTACTCAGTTCTTTTACATCCCCTATGGATGGAGATACAGGGGATGTAAAAGAACTGGGTTTGTAAAAGTAAGTACCTAGGTAGGCTGCTTGTAAAGCATAGGACTAATGCTATTTGTATGTGTCGACCAAGTTCAAAATGCAAATTGTGCAGAACTCACTGCAAAAAGTTAGTATAGGTACCTAGGTAATATTGAAGCGACATTGTCAGCTGTTCCTAGCAGCACAGAAAAATCTCTCGTTTTTGATGTAGAAGAGTTCCAATGCTAGAGTGTATTTATACTTGGATGTGGAATCCTTTGATGTGGAAAGCTATGAGATGATATAAGCAAAGTCACCGTGCAACAACAAATAAACATTTCGATTTGAACTCTGTAAAATGATGTGCAAGCTAGTGTGTGCTTACGGTTTAGCATATTATGATGGAACAGGGTCAGTCCCTCTCTCTCTCTTTTGTGTCAAGTGGATGAATAAATTCACTGTACAAACTTTTTCCCAGCCAGTTTTACATTAGAGAAGCTTTCACCGTTGGCACTAAATCATACACACATCAGATCTAGTAGTGATACTCCTTGTAAACTAGTCGTATGATGAAGCTGTATATGAATGACAGAATGGCAAGCCCAACCACAATTGCATCAAAGTGAAATAATGAAATTGAATCGCTTTCACTTCCATGATACTTACTGCTGATGAAAATGAAAATCAATTTACTTCTCAACTCAAACCAAAGTACTTCGAGTCCGAGTACCTAACATCACTTTTCCGAGAATTGGTACTAGTAATTCTAAAATTTTGTCCGTTAAAAGACCAGTGACCGGACAAAATCCCATTCTCATTCGGTTTAAAGTTCCTCGTGTCATCCACTTCTGTGAAATATGTTTCTAAGCTTGCACGGAAGATTATAGGTAGAAGATACTATCGCTAACATGGAAAATACTTTCACAAATTCCCTCATACCATGCCACTGCCGCAGGAAAATAGAATCAAAATCAAATCAGACTATTTAAATTAATAAAATTATTGGGGAGGACTTGTGCAGCTATCTGTATATGGTAGGTACTAGGTACTAAGGGTACTAGCGGAATGTTTGCACATATTTACAGCATGCACTGATTGTGAAAATAAAATGATAAATCATTTCTGCTAGAAGTTTTCAGTGCTGCGAAAAGATTGGAGTTACACTAACCGTGAAGTGAATTGGTCATGTCAGTCTGGATTACATGGGTCTATTATGCATGAACACAATATTGTGTACACATGCATACCACAACACATACATACAATTGTATTGTAATCCAGACTTACTATACCAATGTCTATTAACATTGGTTAGATTTACTTACATACATTACACAGATAGTAGCAAATGCTACTAGTATACTGGATGAGATTATTCTGCATTGTGTAAAACCAGGCAGAGCTTGCATATATTACAAATATATTGCTATTTCCACACATGCCATTCTTACACATGCCATTGAAAATTGTATGCATGGATTCACCAAAAACTAATTACTCACTTTATTACAAAACATGGATCGTACATCGGGTTGATGAATGGGTGACGACGAGATGATTTGACTTGACTTTATTTGATGAAAGAACGGAAAACCGAGTTTTGCACTTGAATTCACATACTATATCTATCATATCACACGCTTCCATTCCAAACATTTTAATGACATCTTGCTAATTACAGACCTTGATGCACACATACAGCACAGCACCAGAATACTTCCACATCCACAAACACACAAGTATAAAGTTCGCTACGCTTTTAGTGTTGCAGTATATGAGATACTAAAACAATAGTGTTTGAGTGCAAATTCCCTGTTAATTTCTATATACATTATCAAATCGTTACCACGAGGTAATGCTGGTGGATATTTTATTGCATCAACTGAGCAAATTCAAGCGTATAATATGAGCAACATTTGAATTACAATGAAAATGGATAAAGGGAAACGTGTATAGATTTAGAAACTCCCAAGAGATTGAAATTTCTCTGCAAATAGCAGTCATTTAGCTTAGAATTGCCACCAATTTCATCCACCACATTCACATTCGAAGTAACACGAACGGAAACTCCTGCCCGTATACTTCAAGGCTTACTAATCCTAGTAATCCTTATCTTATTCCGTTATTCCACTTCTACAATACAATATAGTCCCAATTCCACATACTATTAAGTAACTGCCTAAGTAGTAAGTACACCTTTTAAGTTGGAATGGAAATCAATTTATTTGATATCTCCTCCTTCTAACTGTGCAAATCAACAAAACCAGCAATATGGAATAATAAACTCAACTTTACAATCAATATTTTACACTTAGGCGATATCATTTATGGCTTTCTATATGTTTTGTTTGTTTGCATGTGAGAATCTAATGTAAATTAACTGCTTATCAAGTTACCGTGGGCTAGGACTTACTTATCTCTAGTTTTACAGCATTTGGTGCTGATCTGTGAGAATAGAGTGGGGAACCGCCCTTGCCATAATGATATCACTATATTATCACATCTTTCTTACTCGATGGCTTCATATATGCTCCCTTAAATTAGTAGACAGTTTTAGATGCTGAAAATCTGCGGTTCTATTGCCTTCACAGTATTAATGACGTAAAGCAGTAAATCATAAATTATTACCAAGTAGTATGCCTACTACTACACTACCACTACCAAACCACTATCTAGCATACGAAGGGAATATCCAGCTTGTTTGTATGTATTTGTATGTATATTGAATATTGTATACTTTATACCTACTATGAGGCTCAGTAGGTTAATGGTGACACTTTGTATACTGAATGCGGACAATTGGTTGGGATTATGGGTAAACCTCATGCCTAATCCAAAGTGTTCAAACAGAATTATTTACAGTGACCTTTAAAACAGTTGAACACTTTTGAATACACTTTTCCTTAATCGCAGCTCTTGTGACAAGGTACAAATGTAATCTTTATTGCTGCCATTATGCATTAATTGGGAGTATCAGCAATCTCACATAGGTACGCTATTAGTTTATTTTTATTACATTTGGAAAAAATTATAATATGATGAAAGGTAGGTGAGATCGTTTCATAGTTAGACGAGAGTAACCAAGTCGTGGAATTGTAATAAAGTGTCGACCTTTTACGTCAATGTTGTTCACAGAATTTAGCTGATTTCCTGCCTACTATACTTATTGCATACTGCATACCTACTTAACTACTATAACACCCAGTACCTCTACATATTCAGGTACACTCCAATGCAATCCAATACATCCGACTCTGTATACTTTCACCGCAATATTTAACAAAGCTCAATTTTCCTCCGGCAGTTGAAATTCCTTACAAATAATATCAAGGGTGCATCCAGGTCAGAGGTCACATGGAGTGGAGCTAGGGGAAAAAATTGTGACAAAATAATCTGATTTTTGGGAGCGACAATTTTATCTATTATGGTATGGTCCAAACATTTAAAGGGGGGCTTCAGCCCCCTCCTAAATATGCCACTGTATAGTACTAGTACCCATTGACATCATTTCGCCAACAATACACCTGAATACTTCAATGCACATTCTACAATCAATTATGTAACATATTATACAACCCGTTCTCCGAAACATTGCATTGAAACTTTGTAACAAAATGTATTGTAGTAGGTATCTATTTCTGATTAATAGCGGATGACGCAAATACTATTTGGCCTACTATTAACTTCCTGTAACACATTGCAATAAGGTAGTTCATTGTTCAATGCGTTTAGATGTTGGATTAACATTTATGCATACCTAGTCTCATCCTCATACATAGATCATTATTATTTAGTTGTTAGTAGCAGTAAACCAATATGTACATCTTGAAACCATCATCTTCTCTCATAGTACCAACTTTTGAAGTCTATTTCTCTTCAAATCTTAAGGTATTGTAACTTGGAATGGATGGAAGTCTGATTTTTGTGATATAAACTTATACTTTACGCAAGTTTAGAAAATAGCTGATATAGACTTGAGATAGGCAGGTCTTGTATTTACTTAAAGTTGAAGTAGACTGGCAGGATAATTTTGGAAAATGCAATGATGCTTCTCAGATGTTTTACTAATATCACATGCAGTTACGTAAGCGACTGTGTATACCTAGAAACGTCAAACCTGTCTGTCCATTTTACAAACAGCTTGTTATTATTAACAATGATTTTAGAGAAAAACAGAGCAAAACACATTTAGAGTAAAAATAGATAGATATAGGTGTATATGTACATACCTATGTATACTTACTGTCAATTAGTAATTTGGTTACACTGTAGGTAGGTACAGTAACGAATATGATTGATTTAATGATGTTTTACAATGACGTTCCTATGTAAATATAGACCATGTATGTATAACACTGTTTACTGCCTTACAATACAGATAATTAAAAACTGCATTTATCGTAGTAATGTAATGTGCGTAAAGGTATATAATTAGAATGTTAACTTTATTCATGACTTCAATACAATATTTGAGTTTAGTTTGGATTGTGATTCTAGTAACGTACACTGATGAGTATGTTGACGGAAGAAGTCTGACTGCGTTGCATTAGGGTTGTAGTTGTAAGAAGTACATTGTGTATTTTATTAGTGTCGTAGTGGGTGTGTTGGCGTGAGAAAGTATACATACACACTTAAACAGCTAAGCTTAATGTAGAATAATGTTCCATACTAGAATGCAGTAGCGTGTATACGAACAAGGAAAATAGTTTTATGTAAATGAGAGCTCTTTCCTGCTGAGTTCGTAATTAATTTGTTTAGGCCGATATTTGACTTGGCCATTAATTACCATCGTAAAAGCCGAGCACGGTATTAATTCACGCTTAAATTTCTCCAGTGCCTTTTCATGAGGAGATACATGCCTATGAATGGGCAGAGTTGCCGTGTTATACGAGCATGAGCAGTTGTTGTGAAAACATGTTTTGCAACACTATTTCAGTTTTTCAGTGCTTCTGCCACTGTGTCACCCCGTGAACTCAAACGTTTTTAGACTGGCATTGTTTAATATTCCACATCATTCTAAGCGAATACGAAGGCTTTGTGTGTACATTAGTAGTATCACAGAATAGAGTGGCGTGCTTAGAATTATATGCAGGCAAAAGGCCAAAACCCAACCTAGTAGAACTTTGTTTACTTCATTATTAAGAGTAGTATAATAATATGCAAACTAATGATAGCTGTATGTATAGTTATATGAACATTAAAGATCATGTGTTATACATGGAGTATAGAAGTCAGAGTATTCTTGTTCTTATTTGACTGGTATGGTGGTGGTGTCAGTTAGAGAAAGACGTATAGCGAAATATATGTTAAGTCGACATGTCCATTGTTTGCATTAGATTTATGAATTCATTTTTTCAGACAGTCTATTGTGTTTTCGCTGTAAAAACAGAGTAGAGACGACAATAATATTTGTAAAGCCTTTTCGTTTGTTCTCGACCTTCCTGTTTGTGAACCAACTTTTATACTTCCTTCATAACAAATTATCTTCACTTTTTATTCACTCTTTGAGATTTTATCAAAGATTGAAACCGAATGGCGTATACTGTACATGATTAACAGCTTTACAAGATGATCTTTATATGCACACCAACAGCCAAATAATAATTGGACTTTTGTGCTCAAGTTGATCGATGAAATGACACAAGGAAGGCATTTATTAGCAACTTGCTGAATCATTCTGTACTGTTTCAATGATAAATTCATTTCTCATTTAAAGATATACAGTAAAAAATTAAATTTTAACCTACCGAATAAGAAATAAACTTTTATTTAGTCAATTTTTAGTTAAAGTCAATTTTCAATTCTGAACAGTGAACCTGAAGAATATTAATGCATGTAAATTAATATTTCTAAAGATCTATTTTAAAGGGTGTTTGATTTAAAACTGAAATATATTATTATATTAGTGAATTCATTGCTACATAATGACAAAGAAGTTTAGTTTGCATAGTATATAAGTGTTGTCGTACATCAAATTGAAGCTGAAGATTCAAAGTTTTATTGGAAATACCCCAATGGTATACATTGTAGCTTTTTACTGTCCTAACAAAGGGACAGTAAAAGCATGAGTACATACACCTTCCAATAGGTGCTCATCAGGGATACAAAAATTTCAGTAGCGCACTAGCAGTGCTACCAGGGAAATTTGGAATATTTAGCCCCGCCCCAGGGAAATCCGGATTGTGGGCGTGGCTTCCCCAGGGAAATCCGGTGTGGGCGTGGCTTC
>JAQFYB010002554.1:0-23880 GCA_034694085.1 Pogonognathellus longicornis
TACAGTATATTATATGTATTTCTGTATATTGACTCATATCATGTCAGAATATCAACACAACACAAAACGCAACACACAACACAGTGAGAAACTTACGTGACAGAAGAACTCGCTATTTTCTTTCAGTAAATGTTTATCAGCATTTGAAGTTGAATAGCGCCTCAGGCAAATGGGATTCGCATCCATTGCACTCGGGTACAGAGAAGCACATCGTGACTTCGTTATTTCTTGCACCTCTTGCCTTCCGAAGTATGGGATCCAGGGGTAGCCTTAAGATTTTACAATATTAATGAAATGCAAATTACATCATTATTAGCAATTAATTTTACAAAAAAAATGAGCTTCTGCATCAAGTGGCGAATGAAGGTCATCATATATAATTTTATGTATTACCTGGAGCTTTGCTGTGTTTCCACCAAGTTACAACATTAATTTTTTTCTCATCTAATATGGGTCTTCCATACGTTGTCTCATTGGATTTTTCTAAACAAATTGGAGAAATATTGTGGTGCACAAAGTCAATTTTGTCGCTCAATCGAACTAAAGCTACATCGTTGAGAAAATTCTTGTTGTAGCGAGGATGTGGCTTGAATTTTGCTATTGATAAGATTTTCGTAGGAGCATCCGGCCCAATAAGATTTACTCCAACTGATTTTTCTTGCCTCCTGAACAAATACTTTTTGTTAATACTAGTTATAGACTTTTCTGGGCCACTTTTCTGCGCCCAATCATCTTGGACCAAACCAAACCCAAGCAAGTCTCTAATACTAATTGTAGATGGAATTTATTTGTATTTATTTGCTCTTTTCAAATCAAATAATAAATAAGTACAATACTTATGTAGACATGAAGCTGTAGTTAAGATATATCGGTCGTTAATTATCGAGCCAAAGCAAAAAGAGTCTTCATCTGATGACCTTGTGAGGTCAACAAAACCAATAAGCCAAGGCATCTCTCCTCTGACAATCTGAATTCCTTTAAAATAGCGTGTATCTTCGCTATCTATTCCACAAGCTATATATATTCAATGAAAAAATTTAAATAGATTTTTGTACGTAATCATGATTTGATTTTTTGAATGTAAAACACAAAAATGTTGGTATTATTATAAACCGTGTATGGGAACGCATCGCATGAGTGAAGGTAATAATATATCCTGTAATAATATATCCAAAGTAATTTTTATGATTCCTTACAACATTCGTTCGGAGATCTTGAAGGTACTGGAACAAGTAAAGAAAACTTGGTCCGATTTAAAGTTGAAATACGATTTTGGTTGTAAACATCATCGACCACAACAGAAGTTGCTATTTCTCCAAAAATACACAGTACAACTAAGAATAAAATCATTTCGATGTATTATGATTTTCTATAAGGTGAGTACTGTGCATGAATCGTAAATCTGTAATTAAATACCAGCTTAAAATGCTAAATACTCAAATGATTTAAATCAAATGCCATTGCCATTATAGCAAAGTGTAATAATTTTGGAATTCTCCAAGAGTAAATCATTTTTAGTAAATAAATAGTAGTAATACAATAATCATGTACAAATCCAGATTTAAGCGCATGAAATTAGTATCATTCTTAATTAGTGCATAAACAGCCCACACAGGGGAGTCGCATGTGGGACACACTTCATCCAATTTCTAATAATAAGCACGTACAAATATGAAGTACTGTGTCTATCTCAATTAGTTTTAACATATTAACGGATAATTAACAATTCACATGTCTGTTTTCATACAAAACAAAATAGAATGCTGTACTATCACAAGTGGTGTACTTAGAAAACAATGAAGTAAACCAAAAGGACCTGTTTCATTATACACATACCTAAGTACAATATGTATAGTAATATTATGATGACGCAGTTTAGTCGCGACGATTTGTTATTCACAGTTCATTGGCAGAGAGAAATTTTCATGTGTATGTGATGTATGGTTTTATGGCTAATGATACAATAGAAAATATCCGTAACTTGTATGTAATGGAATATACCGTAAAAGCTTGTAGATGTAGCAAATGTGTGTCAAACGAAATACGAAACCATTCACATTTTACAGAAGGATCCGTCAGAAACGTTTTCCAATATCCATGGCATATAACCTTTCATGAAAGAAAAGTTTGAGTTGAATTGAAGTAGCTAAGCGTGCACTGGATAAACAGATCCAATGGATCTTGGCACATTCAGGGATTGAATTACTGACAATAAGAAGTACTGGAAAGGTATTGACTATTTATTAGCAGTACGTACTTGAGATATCTGTAGCGACATCCGCAGAACGCGCAGCCGTGTAACCTTTGCATCCGTATCCTTTTGATGCAACACCTAGAAGAATATGCTTCACTTTCAACGGATGTAATATCATTAAAGGCATTCCTGGATCTGTCTTTTTGGAGAAAATCAAAGAAAGTAGCATGTTCGTGTTAAGTTGACTTGTAGAAATGTATCTCTAAATGCTTATAAATCTGTAACCCTACTTTGTTCTATGTATAACATATATTTCTGTATTTATTACATAGCAATAGTTTCCCTTTTCATGAGCGCACAATACTTTTGACTGCAGCCTTTCTGTAAATAGATCAGGACAATTTTCTTCTCCTTTTCGTACAATTCGAGGTTCCAAAATTCCAAAGTAATAACTTAGTTGTCCGTAAAAGACTGAAAGACAATTTATTTTATTAAATAGGATTGGAATGGAATTTCTCTTTTTGCAAAAGGATGTTACGACATCCTTTAAATTGAGCCTTGCATTCATATTCATATTATTCATATTGTTTTTTGTAGGTTTTTGTTTATAAAGAATATTAATATCTTACTTGTACGAAATTCTTGTCTTTGAGCAATGGTTGTTTTTCTAGTAACTTTGAGATTTTTAAAGAAACTATTTTCAGGAAGGCAAATTGGAGAGATATTCTCTTTTACGCTTACAGCATCAATGCTTATAGGCTCCTTTAATCTTACCAGGGCTAAATTGTTTATGTAATTGTTTTTTTGGTATTTAGGATGAATTAGTATTTCAGAAAGCTGGTTTCGCCTTGGGCCTGTAATACCATGATTAAAAAATACCGCATCCGCTGTATACGACTTGGCTCTATGTATAGGATGAAAAAAATATTTTTATCAATGTATGTCAAAATGTTCAAAAATAAGTCCAATTTCAATAGGTATAGGCTGTAAGTATATACAAACTTTGTCCAGCAACTTGCAGCAGTAATAATGTAACGTGAGTTTATAAAAGATCCGTAGCAAAAGGGTTCTCCGATTTTATTTGTATCATTATTATTGTCTCGTGCAACGAATCCAACGAGCCATGGAAAGTCTCCTAGTTGTACTTCGTTTTCGTCGATTTTTTGTTTTCGTCTTCTAAACAGTCCACATTCTACAAAAGCAAAAGTTCTTCCTAAAACATTACTTCATCTTATGGTAAATTACTTTGTAAGGTAAGTGCAAGTTTATTTTACCACAATTGAGAGTTTTTCCAGTATACTTCATGATGCCAGCGCCACCATTATCAACATAATTAGTTATATTGCTGGAATCTTCTGTAGAATTATTGTCTTCATAATAGTCTTGGTCAACATAAAGTGTGTCTTTTGATTGACTGTTATCGGGGCTAATTAAAACGTGTGATGTGTTAACGACCAGAAAGAAAACGGTTGAATTAAACATTTTTGTAATTAATATTATTATTAAGTAGGTGATGGATACAAAAATGGTTTGGGTTATACACGCATAAAGTATATGTACAACAATCAGAACGTTATATAGATTCCTATATAGTAAAATGTATTGCAAAACGTAACTGCAATAAAAAATGTACTAAAGAATTGTATTTGGCAATAAAAGTGCAAATCTCTGGTTTTATTACTCATTACTCTAAATGTAGGATGAATATCTCATCTGTATGCAAGGACGGTGAGTACATACACTAACAATTCCATTCCATTCATCACTATTTTTATATGTAGCACTTGCATAAATTACTGTTTTAGTATCCATGTACAGGTGTGTATAACATTATGTAATGCAAAGAAATTCTAATACTAGGTTAGGAATAATTTAAAAGTGATTTTATTTTGGTAGGACAATTTTTCCTTTATTTGAAGTTATGGGTGCTTTAAGATGATTAATTAGTACAAATATAATAAAATTAAATATGCGATCGCTTTTTCCATTGTTTACTTGTCACAATAATTTGAATCGGCAGTATTTCGGTAAATCCATTGTAAGACTTCTGCAGAATCAACATTTTATGCAAACTTTTAGAATTTGTTTTTCATTTCATTTCATATCTTCGCGATTGAAGGGCGCAATTGCATTTAACCACGTTAGGGAAGTTGGCCCTAAGTGGCAAGCACAGATGACCATGATTCCTCTTTCGGGGAAGAGTACTTTTTTGAGGATTGACCAGACCTGCCCTTATTAATTTGCCCGGGTACAAGGCTTCAAATTTTTAGTTCAGTCGTTACCTCAAGGATATACAAATATCCCGCACTATCACCGAGCCAAATATACCCCTGACCTGACCCCTATCATACTGCCGGCCGTGAGAAACGAAGCCCAGATCTGGCAGCGGGTGTTGCCACCCCTTAGCCGCAACGGCAGTATTATTCGATAAAACTAAAAATGTGTACAACTAATACATGTAGAACTAACCTGTCACACGGGTATAAACACCTGGTTTTTCAGGCCTAGCGCAGCCATGTCCCTGTAAAACAATTTGGTGTTATAAAATCAAAAATAATTATGGAGAGAGATATTATGTTAAAATGTTTGTGATGCAATAAATAATAAAAACATTTACCCAACTGACAACTCCAATTTGAGTGTACTTCTTTCTTGCTGCATCTGTTAAAGTAACTAACGGTCCGCCAGAATCTCCCTGTTTTGTAAATCATAGCAAAAATAAATGTACATAATTTATAAGCTAAGCGAACCCTTGCATTTTGCACTCATTTTTTTCTAAGTAACATCATACCTGGCAAGCGTCTCTTCCAGGTCCCGACGCACACATCATTCTTGGTGTAATACTTCCAACGTATTTCATATCGCAAGATTCATTGGAAATAACCGTAACATTTGCTTCAAGTAGAGTCTGAGACAATTCCCCATCTAAATTTAGATACAACTGCATATGTACTTTTTAGTTCATTATTTTACTGTATATCATTGTGAATTTTCAATATGGGAAGTACTTTCTGCTGTGACACCCCATCCAGTGACTGTCGCCTCTGTATTTTCATAGGTCTTCATGATGTCCTCAAAAACTGGGAGACAAACGGGTAAGACAGGACTCGAGTTCATGTCAAGTGGTTCCTGCATTTTAATGAGAGCCACATCATAGTCCAATCTAGGAGTGTAGCTTCGGTGTGCAGTGATTGACTCGACTGTTTTTCGCAATGCAGTGCTGTTCTCGGAACCCACCATGAGCTCATTTCCATTTAAAATCACTTCCAAATTAAATGGAGTACGTCTAAAACAGTAGCAAGGATTGGAAATGTCAGTTACAATTATCTCGCGACAAATTATGAAAGTACTAGCACATTAAAGACAGAATTTCTTATAAGTTCACCCTGAGACACAATGAGCTGCTGTTAAAATGTAGCGATTATTTATCAACGCCGCACCACAGAAAGGTCTATCTCCCCCTTTGCGAACTAAACCAGCCATCCAAGGGTATTCTCCGATGGGCACAGCCATTCCTCCAACAATCTTCGTGCCGTCTTTCGAACTCAGTCCACACGCTGAATGACATTTCCAGAATTAATTAAATATTTCACTTTACAACCCACACCTTTCATGTCACATTAATATTTGAAGTCTTACAGCAATTTACTGGAGGAGCATGAGGTTTTGTTAAATCAGGATCTACAGCGTTTGCTATAAATAAAAATTCATACATACCTAAGCGATTTCATGAATCATTCATTATAACTGAATGAGATGGCTAAAATATGACTGTCTAAAATATATAAGTATTACTATTAAGCTGTGTACTTAAATAACAATAGATATATTACTATCATCTTCGCAAAGAAGACTGCAGCGAAAACCGATGTTGCTAAAAAATGTACTGCTTCTGAAAGTAATATTGACTTCTTTGACAAGTTCCATTTGAGATGGTCCTTTAGAGCCACAGTATCTACAAACACATGCACAGAGAAATGATTGCATTTGGAATTTGACATTCACTGTTGACATACGAATTGAGTTGGGAGAGGAGACATGGCGTGGGGAGATGGAGTGTCACGCTTAATTTACTGCTCAAATATCATTATTAAACTATTGTAGCCTTACGCGTCTCTTTCAATCAACTCACTCAGTCAATTCAGCAGACACAGACAGAGAGCGAATCGAAGATAAGGGATGCGGAATAAAAGAAGCATTGAGTATATAGACTACTCTTGTGTAGAGAATGCTCTATGTTTATATTACTAGTAGTATTTGTGAATCGTATTGAATGGAACAAAGAAACAATGGGTACCGATTAACATTTCCATTTGCATCTCGTACTTCCAGATAGTCAAAGCACAGGAAATCACTCAACTTGAAATTCGGGCACGCTATTCTCAAACTGCAGCTACTGAACTGTAAAAATTCTCCCTGTCATCATCTCATACACAGAACACAATGCAAATACTAATAATACACGAATACCTTTAGATATAGCAACAATGCATTTTATCCTTTGATATAATATAGGTACCTACATAGGAGTTACTATAATAAAACTTTAGTCAACTAAAAAAGTGTAAATATCTTCGCTGATGATGGCTATTGTGAAAAGCACATTGTAAAAATTGTAGAGAGAGTGGCACTTAGCACTCAAAGAAGCATATTCATCAATCATAAAAATGATAGCGAACCTTAAAGTTCCATGGACAAGTCAATGAGTTTGGATAGTTCATCTTTTCGCTGAAATTCGGGCTTTCAATGTAAACTTCTTCTCCTGCCTTGAGAGATTTCGTCGTACCGCATGGCAAAACTAAAAGTAAGTCTCATTCATTATAGCTACCGCATGCTTTTGCCACTTACTTTCTAGTTACTAGTAAGTGTTAGCACTCAAACAAATTTTAGACTTTCAATATGAAGCATCAATATTCTTAACGTGTGTCAGAATAAGAACCATAAAGATATAATAACTTGTAGATAGAAAACGTAGATTCGTATTTTAGGTGAATTTAATAAAGTTTTGGGGCTAATGTACTTTTAGGTCTTCCTGGTGTAGGAAATGGCTTGTCCAAAAGTTCATCTGCTCCGACACGAACATTCTATGTGAAACAATACGAATAAATCAGGAAAACCACCTAATTAATGAAGATCCATATATACATACTCAGATTCTTAATATTACATTTTGTCATTGATATACCTAGGTACATCTAGGTTCAATCAGGTACAATTATACTTTCATAAGTTCATAGGAATTATTATAAATTATAATTACCTGCTTTCCTGCTACTTGCACAGCTAAGCTGCTTCCCGCAATGCACAATAAAGCTAAAATTGTCCATGCAAAACAACATTTCCTAGCTTGGCAACATTTTTCCTGAAAATGAATGTTGGGAACAGCTTTGTCAAATAGAAGGAATGTGAAAAACATCTCTATGTGTAACAACTGTTTGTATTCCTCGATTATGGATCATTTATATATCTTCTTCAATGACTTACTTTACTTTTTAACGATTCATTACATTTTCACTGAATCGGTATGTACAGAACTGGAATGGTTATTTCTGCCCAGCAATGCGTGGTCATAACATTTTCGTGCAACCCTGTATGATGTCAAATTTAGGGAAGTAGGGAGATACGATTAGTATTTTATTTCATGTCAGTATTAATGTATTGGCAGCCGCGTCCTAGGCCTATTGCAAATATCTGTAGTGAAATGTTGAAAGTATGGTGGCTGACCTAGTATTCTTTATTGGGATTATCGCTGACGTTTTACTATGAATACAAGTAATTATAGCCAGTAAAATATTAAATGAAGGTATTTTCTTTTTAGTCATGCACTCAAAGATAAAAGCATCGAGTAGTGATATCTGTGTGTAACATAGTCGAGACTATACTGCAGCTAAATCGGAAAAACTTTAGTGAGAGCTACTGTGAATGCAAAATGAAGTTTTGAATTGCAAATCCCCATCTGGATGCACACATCGATATTTGTCGACACATGCACACACAATATATATATTTCAAGTTTATTCCATATGTATGTGCTGTGGCCACTTCAGAACTGTGACTGCGACCGACCACAAATCTGCTGGCTAAAGCTACATCAAAGCAAACAAGAATAAATTACAGTCAATAAAATAAACTCGATCAATAATGGCCTTCTATTTTCCTTTTCTGGGACATTGACAAAGTTTATTTGAATCTGTTACGCATACGCAATTACACACACAAATAAAGTTCATACATCTTATGTAGATGTATTTATCTATATGAAAAAATATTAAATCCCTTTCTTAGATGTGCCTTCATATTATCTTTATTTAAAAAGCTTCTTATAGGTATTGTGAACTGATTTTGATTTTAACCTTTAAAAGGTATTAGTACTTTTTAGTACCTATTAGGTACTAGGTAGGTATATAGTCCATTAATCCATTTCTCACTAATTGAACTGTTTGACTTCTTGAAATAATAGTTTTTCAAGTGAGTTACATTTTATCGGTGTAAAGTGCGTATAAAATTCTTATAAAATATAAAGTATCCTCAAGTCGTCGTTTTCACTTCAGGCAGAGTAGGTTATTAGAATTTCAAATTAAATTGAGATAGGAAAGAATGTGCACATCGGATGAGATTATGGGTCTATAAATACAATGTTAAGCTTCATATCCATATTCTAAAGTACACATCTGGTTGCCAACTTACGTGATGTGAATATAAATTGTCCTCGCGTATACATTCATACAAACTCAGTTTTTATTTTATCATTCGCATTTTAACAGGTTCATTTGCGTATTATTAGGAAGAATAGTAATATAAAGTACAGACAGAAAGATGGGAACTTTCAGCTTAAAAACTGAAATGGAAATTGCCGATTTTGCCCGAAAAAGAAATGATAGCATGACTGAACATGAATACCCCCAATATATGAAACTAAAAAAGACCTTCAAGATTTACATAATTATAAATATTAAATTACATCACTGACAAAGCAGAAGTTTTTGAGTAGAACTGATTTTGATTGAGTTTATTGACACCAGACAGCATCCACAGTGTGTTGACGAATCCAGTACAAGAAAGCTATGCACATATATTTTCATAATTAAATAGTGTACCTATTCACTCTAAATACGTAGGACTACAAATGTTGCAATAAATACAAAGTTTTTTCAAGAAACTTACAAGAAACTCTTGAGAATACTCCTGGGTTAAGTTTAAGTGCACATCCGAATCCCCAACTTGTTACTCCAACCTGAGAAAATCTTCCTGAATTTTTCATTCTTGCAACAATAGACCCTCCACTGTCACCCTGCAATTTGAATTCCACATTAGTAATCTTTTTCACATCAATATTTTCATATGCACAAAATTGTATTGGAACTTTAAATCAACTTACAGCACAAGTGTCTCGTCCACCTTCCGAATATCCAGCACACAGCATGTTGTATGTGACTTGCGGTGGTTCTGGCGGGGTGTGGCTGTGGTAGTCATTACAGGCATCATTGCTTAACACAACGAGAGGGACTTCAAGTAACTTGGGACTTTTGAGTCCTTCTGGGCCGCCCATAGTTGTGCCCCAACCTGTGCCAATAACTTCTTTGCCCACATATGTTTCGTCGTCGTCCGGTGGGAGGCAAATTGGGGTCATTGTAGAATTCTTAATGTCGACAGATTGATCAAGTTTAAGAAGGGCGACGTCCCCGTAGAAAGTTGATTCCAAATAGTAGTGGAATGGAATGATCTCTAAAACACCACGACGAATTGTTGGTCCGACTGTTTCCGTGTCATTGTGGTAGTCATGCTCGTTTAAGGCCACGACCATGTCTTCCGGCTCCTCGCTGTTAATCCATTCCCATGAAAAAGAAAAACAAATTACTCCTCACATTTATACGGACACTGCACCACACTCTCCACACAATTTATGGCATACTTGCAGCAATGTTATTAGTATACTTGCTTTTTCACAACAGACCAATTTCAAATAAAAAATCATGTAACCATATACAACAGTATAAGTGCATGTAGTTGTAGTGGAAGTATGGATATACCTACTGCGCTTAGTTAGTACATAAGCCATTTGATCTTTGCACTCTCCAACTCCACTCTATCTGCATCTGGACAAAATTACTGTGGATTTGTCAAGCTCAACTAATCCAATAAAAGGGATGCAGAGATACATGGCACGACTAAAACGAGTATCCGGGAAATGAAAATTAACACGTAGCAATAGCAAGAAGACAGCACAGTATTCGAGAGACTAATAATACAACCCGCAATTCCCACTGACGCTCTCCAATTACGTGACATTACTCAATTCACGTTAATTAATGTGTATGTTCTGCCCAGTCTGTTCACACATCAACTAATGAGAAAACTGATAATTATATATAACTCCCACTCAAATTGTCTCATATACGATACTTCACCCAGAATTCTACATGTACCCTGAACTACATAGTACCAATTAATTCTTCTGGTTACATTACACTTTACACTACAAAGTAAAGTTCATTTTTCCTTCTTTGTGTTCTGTTCCTCCTAATTAATTTTACGTTACAATTTATTAATTATTCATTTGAAAACTACAGGTAGGAACTTTACAACGTTTTCACAACATTTTTTTGACTACGATATTTTCTATTTATTTTGTCATTTTACCAATTACTGTTTATTATTGTACTGAAAATTATTGTAGGTACCGTTTCTCATCTCATCGCATGGTTTCATTACGATGATTGAACGAAATATTATATCCAGTGTTTGTTATTGTCAATTAATGTCTATCGTGGTCTCTACAACGGAAATGAGTTAAACAATAAACTTGTTACTTACTCTTCCACACAATGACTAGCTGTTAAAACATATCTGTCATTGATAAGACTCGCACCACAGAAGGGTAGTTTCCCGTGTTTACTCAGGATGCCGACAGTCCATGGGTATTGGTTAACCAAAGTCTCTCTTCCTGTATACAAGAATACAGAATTACATACAAATCCTGGAGACAATAATCTATTGTCTGTTAAGTAGACATGTCCCAAACATATAAATAATGAAATGGTTCATTTCACCGAAAAACGATGAGTGTATTGTATACCTCCAACAATTCGAAATGTCCGGTTTGCAGCTCCATTTGATACACCGCACTCTGTACAAGAGGGATGAGAAAAAGAAGAGGAATAAAGATAAGCAACACAATTTATTACGACAGTGATTTCTGTTGTTAATTTTCCTTATCGGGGAATATGTCAAGCCAACCGTAGGAAACTCTCTTTGGATATAGAACGGATATTCAAAGGAAAGAGAATTTGTAATGAAAACTCACTGCAATTTTTGAAGGTTTTAGGCTCAGGGAGATTGCTCTCAAATGTATTCGGTTGGGCTGCCACAGTCACCTTCAAAGGATTTTCTTTTGATAGACTAGATCCAGTCGTCGTAAAGTTAACTGTATGTATAATTGAGTCGAATAGAAAGTTTTAGTAGGTACTAGATCTACTTAAGACAGTTTGCATATTATGAATGCAGACGGGCAAGAATGATTAAAGCGGACGGCACAAATGGAGTTACCTTTGTAATTGACACATTTAACTCGACATTCAAAGTCTGGTCTCTTGCTGTGGTCTGTGTAGCGGTAAGTGATGTCTAGAAGACCTCCTTTTGCAGTGTACTCTCTCAACCCTGGTTTCTCTTTTAGGTCGCAAAAACTACAAAGTTTCATTTGATGGTTGTAAACATAAGATAATATTATGTTTATGTTATGCTGACATAAGCAGCTCAGCGAGAAATCATAATGCAAATACTTTTAGTTTATGAGCATAGTGTTTGCATAAGAATAGTTTGTTTGTGGGTTGCTTTGGTGGAAAATATGCAAAGTCGAATTGTAAAAATGAGAATGAGAGGCAATTCAGTGTGTGGATGAATGAAGTAGACAGAGAAACTCATTAAACTTTGCTATACGGTTCAGAGCAGAAACATTAATGACACAGTTCGTTGAATTCTTAGTAGGAGGGGAAAGTGGGACGAGACGGACAAATATCTTGAAAAGAGGTACAGGATGGAAATGTATAGTGCAAGAGAAATGAGAAAATAACTGCTAAGAGCTTTCCTTACTGAAGTAGGAAACTTTCTCCAGCATCCGTAATTTGCAAATAATTGGTAAGACAATTCCCTTTCTTCCCGGCGAATCTCGGGCACTCTATCGTTGGAGTGCAAAATTGGTTACCCTTAATATGTACAAATGATGTCATTACATTTTAACACAGTAATTAATAATTTTATGAATTATGTTAACAGTAAGTGCTCTGGAATGAAAGTGTGGAGCAATATATTTACACTAAAACACTCACAACAAAACCCCAGATGCAACGCTCGGGCCCATCGCGATTCACGAATCCTTTATCACTTAGAATATAACCATCTCCTTGGTTAATAAAATGAACTCCGCAATATTTCACTTTGAGAACAAAAGCAACAATTAAGTAAATCAACAAAGAGTTGCGGTTTCCTCGTGTGCATTTGTCATATAAATTATTCGTATTTTTTCAAAGTTAAATTAATTATGTAAACCGAGGATGTAGATACCTTTGTAGTAGTCTGTATCTCCTATCCGAGTTTTATTTGCATTAGCGTATGGATTTCCGAAAGAAAAGTTACCATCGGTTTTCAGAGTTTCATTTTTAATTATATAACTAATCAATGGAGGCACATCGTACAAAAACGGATAGTCAAAATTGAAGGCCTGTACAAAGAACATTTACTATTTCAATAACCACGGGATATTTGCACAAAATATGTCTATTATGGTCTTTAAAGTATGACTTACGGTATTAAGAAAATTTAAAGGGTCCAGTTTAGAGACATTTTGATGATATAAAGATGAGATAATTGTCGTCATGTTGGTCACAGGAACATCAGTCGCGTTGGCCACAGGAATGTCAGTCGCATTGACCACAGGAATGTCAGTCACGTTGACCACAGGAACATCAGTCGCGTTGGACACAATAATGTCAGTCGCGCTGACCACAGGAATGTCAGTCGCATTGGTCAAAAGAATGTCAGTCGCAGTCTCATTGTCAGGTTTTGTTGTTGAATTGTTTAACAGCATTGTTTCATATGACAAACAAATTAACGAAAGAAAACATGCTAGAATTTTTATAAAATATTCCATTTTAATGTCAGTTAAAAATGGGAATACTTGCTATTGTACAAACATATACTTGGTATGTTTGTAAAATGTGAAAATTTGCAATGCAGCAATTACTCAAAAATTAGTTAAGCAATGTTGCTACTAGAAGAGATTCGAAAGAGCAAATAAGGTTGCTGTATGAAATTTGTGAAGGGATCGGTTATAGAGAGAGTGCTATGCTATGCTTCTATCTGTATAAAGAATTTCATACATAGAGCAGCTCAGAAACTCTGTTATGGTCCATTTCTATTCATGAAGTAAAGAAATCTCATCCTCTGCTCCATAACTCAACATTTTTGAATAAATTACGAGTACAGTTAGTTTAATGAGACGCATTTGAATTGTGTTTGTATCTTAATTGTAATTGTTATGGAGTGTAGTTGCAGTTGCAAATGCTAAATGAATCAATCCACCTAACTTTATTTCTATTTCCGCCACTACCACAAGTCTGCACATGTGAATCCGCTGTTTCTTCAGGTACAATGACCTAACAAAGTGCGTGAATATGGATATTCATTATTTGCAGATAAATATATCTGCGTAATGCTTATGTAATTCCATTGTGCTAGCTTATGGAAATATTAAAATAAGAAATCATAGCCAAGGTCGAGTATATTAATTGGTATGTCCTTAGAAAAAAAATCAATTTATCTAATTATCTAACTGTACTAACTAACCTCTATTTGCTTAATCGCATACATAAGTGTGATGTTATCAAGCATGCAGAAATTCTGCCAGAATCATAAAAATAATAAGCAATGGTTGAATAGAGAGATAAAAAATGCAACGTTACCCATGTATACTTCGACAGTTCTTTTTATGTTTTATTATTTTGTCAATTCAGCTTTGACAGCTCGACAGGTAGCATTGACTTACAAAACGCTAAATCAATATCGATGTATACTGCAACCATACAATTAGCCATATTAAATAATACTTAATAACTTGCATTATACATAATCGTCTCAAAAAAACTTAATAATCAGAGAATAATGAAATACTTTAACAATCTGAATTTATAATTTGCCCAAACGCTTGTAGCAAACTACCATGACTCGCAAGTAACATATCCTTCAAAATTTGAAGCAGAATTTGTCATAGATGATTTCACGTGCTCAATCTTTAAGGTATTGCCACTTGCAGCAAAACGCCCAAAAAACATTGAATCGCAGAATCTGAAATCAACACAAAATTGCAATTTTAATTTTAAGCAGTAGTTAAACATCAAAGGTATCCCATTTATGTCTGCATGGCTTGTCAATGAAAAAGTTGATGCCTGTACGTGATTTGAATTTTATATGAATTATGAACTCAAATTGATGGTGCAGTTCGATATACCACTAGTCTTTAAATATGAAATACAAATCTGTTATTCTCATTAAGTGAATTGAACTTCGTCAGGAAAGACCAAACTAATATCAATATTGTTTACCAAACTTCTCATTTAACACACGTTGTTTAAAAATACTATATTTATCATACATACATAGAAGTAATGGCGATTGTGAGTCGAATCATCTCTAGACATAAAAAAGAACCTGTAGATATATTATTGTGTAAAGTATACATAAAGCTCACATTCTCTCATTATCAGCCCCTTTGAAATGTAGATATTGTTCATTGCATTTCATTTCCCCAGTTTTTAATTTAGTGATGTGGGCGACTAATCTGTTGCAATTTCTTTTCATGGTAAATGTCCATGTGCAAATTGGTTTTCCTGAAGAGTCTTCGGTTCTGGTCATATCCATCCTATTTTTGGCAGTTCTCCTTTTACTGTAAACGGACCGTGGATGTCTTTGTAACGTATTAATTAAGTTTTGACGTTTAATTCTTGTTTCGTTTAAACGAGTGCCAAATGAAGCTTCTGAAGAATGTCGTGAAATCCTAGGTGATTGCCATCCTTTAATAAGTCTAGGGCTGGGCCTCTTTTCATGTTTGTCACCCGGATTTGGACTATGAGGAGATTTTACCGTATATTTATCCACATTATGGTTATTTCCATTTCCATGTCCATTATTATTTCCATTTCCATGTCCATTATTATTTCCATTTCCATGTCCATTATTATTTACATTTCCATGTTCATAATTATTTACAATTCCATGTCCATTATTATTTCCATGTCCATTGTTATTTACATTTCCATGTCCATTGTTATTTACATTTCCATGTCCATTATTATTTGAATTTCCATGTTCATAATTATTTACATTTCCATGTTCATAATTATTTGCATTTCCATGTTCATAATTATTTGCATTTCCATGTTCATAATTATTTACAATTCCATGTCCATTATTATTTCCATGTCCATTGTTATTTACATTTCCATGTCCATTATTATTTACATTTGGTTGAAGACGGATTTGGGTCTTCGGTTGAGGAGAAACATGTTCGGTCTTTTCAACTGTCAGAGGATGGGGAATTGTATTCTGTTTACCTATATGATTTCCAAACGGTCCAGGTGCCACTTCACCTTTGTTTAACTGCTCATCTGTCATTTGAACAATGTTATCAGACGTTTTTTTGTATTCAGGATCAGCGACTGAACTTGGAAAACTGATTTCCAAGGGATGAGTAGGTGCGACTGTCATAATTGGAGCTTCAGTTGTCAGACTAATACGAGCATCAATAAAATGAATGTCAGATGCTTTGTAACTGGAATCGGAGGTGAAAATGACTCTTTCATTAACTTCAACTCCGATGGAGGCTCCACATTTGGCGACTACCTGGTGTATTGTCTTGCCATACCTTCTCTGATAGTTTGAACGCTAAAGAAAGGTATAAGAAAAGACTAGTTACAAATTAAACAAAATCGTTTTGCTAAATATTAGTATGTATTTTATTTTATTTTTAAAAATTTATTCTGTTAGAAAGTACGTACGAAAAATCCCGTGGAATTACACAACTGAAAAAATGCAAAAATTATTCCAAACAAACTATAAATTTTATGGATGGTCATTGTAGGATAGTATCTTAACAATCGCTATTATACTTAAATTGAAATTATGGCTACCCCACTCAGTTACTTTTCATCTTGGTGCACGTTCAATAATTAGTAATGGGTCAAAAGTTACACATAAGATATTCTAAGGTATGTGTGATTGTTAAGTAGTGTACATATGGATAAGTATATGTACTTGAGTAGGTAGGTACTTATACTTACCTAGGTACATGGAATTAACGACCTATGGACTTCCTATTTACGTATCCCTGTAGTGTTTCTTGGAAGAGAATTGAACGAGTCATTAAAATTATAAAGACAAAATTATACATTCACTTCCGTATTGTCAGGAAAACTAACTTGTAATTTCTAAATAAAGTCATTAATTTTTAAATAGATAATGTGTACTTGCATTTGCTAGGTTAAATAAGCCATAAAGAAATGTAATGAAAGTTTGTACATGTTATGTTAGAAATGGCGATAGCAGTCTACTATATTATGTGGTGAAGGATATTTAATAATAATGATAATAATTTTTGCATTTCATTTTGACGAAAGCTGTAGCTCAGAGAAATAAGATGAATGGGCATTAAGAAAGAGATTTCCGTGACTTGAGAGCATTACCTACCCTTCTAATGGGCAGCACTAAGAGTGAGTAAATGCCCATAACTGTCTCTATAAATCCCATGGAAAGTCAAATCTAAAGTGAAAACTCTGGAATGGAAGTACCTTTACTTTTCTGCTAGAGATTTTCTCATCGTCCATTAAACTACATGTACCACACCACTGTTTCCACTATCCAGACAATAATAACTGTGTTAATAAAAGTTAACAATGGTAATATTTTTCATTCTGAGCTTAGCACAATAACAATCCCCAAGCATAAAAATACCCATTTTTATTTCAACTAGAAACTAAAACACGTAAGTTATATACCATGTTGTACACACCTGCATAGATACACAAGTTAACTGTAAAGGAGATTACCTATCAGGTACCTAACTTCTGGAAGAAACGACTTATGTACCTTTGTTGCCCTTACGAACATGTATATAATATTATAAAGCATTTTGCATGACCAAATAAAGAAAGCTTGTACATTATGTTACAGCAACATTATATTTAACGTGTTAGTGTTAGTATTCCATGTAATGGGCATGAGAAACTAATTTTAGCTTTATACTTTATGTAATATCAATGACAATTACAATTTAATGCTTTTAAAGCTTTTAATATTATTTGTAGCAATGTAGAGTGATATGCGTGAATATAATGGAAATGTTATCGCTATTTATCACTGAATAATACCTAATACCTAATTCCCAAAAATGCAATGCACAGTAAAATAATAGTGCAATACTCGTAATAACCACAGTAAAATACCATGTATGCTTTAAAATACATGTAAGTATGCAGTATATAGGTATTATTAAATATAGTAATATTATGGCAGACATAATTACATTAACGTGAATGCTTTTATTAATAATTTGTTGTTATGAATAAATGAAATACAAGGAGACAGTATAAACAAAAATAGTTACTTAACTACTACAGTTAATAAATTAGATAGCTAATTAAAATATATAAAAGACAGTATTATCTAATCCTTTCACAGTTACACCCCTTCGTTGTATACTGTAGTAACCCAATATCTGCATCATCAATAGCAACTCCAATTGGTAACCTGCTACAAAAACTATATTACATACAACTGAATAGCAGATATTATTTGTTGATTTAAAGCTGTATTTTGTAAGCCACTATATAGTATAACACACATTACACAAGTGTGAAACATCCTTTTGTACATACTCTCTACAAACTAATTAAGACTTATTACATAGATAAACAATTCGCTAAAATAAATATTAATTATTATTGTATACTCGTTTATGGATACAAAGACACTAACTGCCAACAAAATATATTTTCCATGAAAAATTCGTAAATTAAAGCTACGAATGTATAATAACGAATTGTGTTGTACAAATTCGATTTGGTTATATGCGGCTATTGCACTAGGTTGCTTCTGGTACCTACGTTGCTTCTGGTACATTTGTGCGATACTTAACACAGGAGTTTTTTGTAAGACTCCAAACAGAACCCATTTAGTTGCACCAGACCGCATCTAAGGATTTTGATTGAATCCATTCAGTCAAGCCTATAAAGAGAGAATTCATGGAATGTAGTCGAGTCATAAAGTAAATAGAAATATTATGAGTACAGTGAATGTACAAGACAGTACTCCGCTGAGAAAGTGAAAAGGGATATATAAGATTTATAATAAGTGCATGTGATATTGAGACGAGTCTCTTTCGGTTGGTTGGTTCAAAGGGTAGGTATCTGTGCATGTACAACACAACAACGCATCTGTGTTCAGTGAATGGTCAAAACTCAATAGGAAAAAAAGAAGAGATAAAAGGAAGTGCTCCGTGCTGCTGAACACAGAAGGGACTCTCTATGGAAATCTCGAGTGATCTCAAAAGATATGACAAGGCCAAGAACCTCACGTAGCCAGACCAGTTGAGGGCACAAGACATTTATAAAATAAAATGCTAGCGACAGTCTATCCATTCTCGCATAGGTAAACACAATTGCTTCCTTTGACTTTGTTTCTCTTTCTTTGACATTATTGGTTTTTTGCACGAATTCCCCTCTCGCTAAGTTTACAGTCTATTGCCTCTCGTTTGACGTGAAGTGATATTTATGCTCTTTATTTAATTTGTGTACCTGCTATACGGGTGTAGACACCAGGTAAATTTTCTCGACCACAGCCACGACCCCAGGAAACGATCCCTGCCAGTGTGTAACGCTCCTTGTCCAAAATGGAAAGACCTCCACCCGAATCTCCCTGCAAATAATACAAAAAACATTTACAAACTGCATCTCCTAAACGAAAAGCCAATTGAGACTCCACCTTAACACAGAAAAATTCTTGTTTCATTTCCATATTCATTTCATTTCCATTATGATGACTCATGCTTACAATAATAGTCACCGTATAGGCACTTTACATACTTTAATATGTAAATAAACGAAAGGTACGAACTCGTATTATTTTTATAGCAAATATACCCCAACTCTGTCTCATATAAGATGGATCTTTTATGAGGACATTTAGTGCAAAAGAAATGTCTTCATACTGTGGATATATGAAATGATATGCTAACAGTTAAATTCTTAAGCCTGCACACTTGAGAAGAACAAATGAGCAAGGAATCGTTTAGGAATTCAAATCACGTACGACACAAGAGTCTATTCTCCCATCCAAGTAGCCAGCGCAGATCATATTCTCCGTAACAAGGTACTGATGCTCCCGGTAGAATTCTCGACAGGAACTCTCATTAAATATTTTCACTGTGGCTTGAAGCATTTCTTCTGATGGAATTCCGCCTGCAATTCAAGTAAACCCAATTCAACTATTTATTATAAGAATACCTCAGCATACTTAAGAAAAAACCCGAAAATGCCCGCTAACACAAGAGACTCTTGAATTCCTTCAATTTTACAGACCGATTCCCCTGGCTACTAAAATACTCTTAGGTCAGACAATGCTGTTGCAGTAATCATAGAATGGCGATGGACCAGTCGAGTCAGGAGTGCTTGAAAGGCACGAGCGATAAGATACACATTATTTTACTTCTTTCTTATTGACGGCCGAAAAAGATTTATTAACTTTCTGGCCATTTCTTATCGTTCTGACGAATCTCCATAGTTCATTCTTCATCCAAGCAACCAGCCAGCCTAACAAACCAAAGAAGTCCGAGAGTCCAAGGAAAGTTACAAACAATGCAAGAAACATTGAAGAACAACAAATCAACACGAAGCCTTATTTGCCTTCAATGCATCACTTCCTTTCATACTTGAAAACATTTAACTGAAATAATTTCCACAGTAGCCACAACCATTCTCATGTCAATAACTCACTCTCTTACTTTACGTGTTATAAATCTATTTTTATTTCTAAGTGTTTTACAACTCCAGCTTGCCTTCTCTGGTAAGTCCCCAGCCAGTGACAGTTGCGGATTTATCTACCAAAGACTTTCCACTTCTCGTTGACAGGCAGATAGGAACAGGGCGTGGTGGTCGCACTCTGGCTTCGATTTCCTGCAAAATAGCCCTTCGTCTTCCCTAAAAATTACAGATAACATTGACAATCGTCTTTACAGGCTATTACTCTTTCTCCCTTCACATATACCTACCTACGAAGTACATTTAAATAAAAAGATAAAGAGCAGGCGGACTTGCTTTGGCTGAATTGACAAGAAATTGCTCTATGTAATTCTCAATGGGGAAAAAGAGAAAACTCACCCCACCAAAAGTGGCATAGTCTCCAAGTTGTATATCAAAGAGTGGGGGAACCCGGCGTTCTGTTTCGAAGTCTTCGATCTCATTGAACTCAATAGGGGTCTCAAGTCGTAACAGAGCGATGTCATAATTGTACGTGGAATTGTCATACTTGGGATGAACAATGATTTCGCTCACACGAACTCTAATCGGACCACCAGGAATCTCCGACGGGTCACTTATATCGTGTTCATTCAACAATACATCAAAAAGATCTTTGGTAGGGATGCCGTCACTAAGTCTTCCTTGTCGGATTTTGTGACTATGCAAACAATGAAAATATTTCATACACACTGTCATACTAATAGCATGCATTACAATAATTGCTATAATCACATTATTAGAAATCACTAATAAATTGTACAAAATTGTGTTATACCAAGACATTGCATACATTGTAACGATTACAAAGTATAGATTGATAGATACACTATGTACTAATTGTACAGAGTGTAACCTTTAATGTAAAACACCTGTGCAATCTTTATCTATAGTTTTTGTGTAAACATGAATTATTATTTCTAAATCGTATTGTCCGAAAGACGCAGAACATGAAAATTCAAAGATCATTATTAGTAAAAACAAAGTGAGATAAAAACATCCAAAGTTATCAACCAACAATATTTGTGTTTACTTTTAATTACAACAAGGTAGATATTCCTAGTATCTATAACGGAATGCCTGCTTTATGTTGTGACAGTTGTGATAGTACATAACCTTAAAGATCTCACATTGCTTGCATGCATGTATAGGCACTACATTCTATTGGATTGGTAAACCAGAAAATTAATATTGCTGAAAAAATATTTGAGTAAGGCTGGATGTGACTAACCTGAGAATACAATGGGCTGCGGTGGCTACATAGAGAGAGGATATTAGTGACCCAGAGCAGAATGGTCTCTGGCTATTTTTTCTGACGAGTGCAGCTGTCCAAGGGTATTCTCCTGGGAGAGTTCTGATTCCTCCTACAATCCGACCTCTTGATGAAAAGCGAGCATCTCGTACTCCACATTCTGTAAAATGCAATTTTAACAGTACTATTGCAACAAAGTGCGGTCATGCATGTGTACATCCATGAAATTATATATAGGTATACACTTCTGACAACGGCTATGTCGTCCACAAGTAAACTTTTTTCTTGCAGGGATTTCTATGTCATCATTGTCTACCTAGTCAGTCAGTGTATGTGTATGTTAAGGCATGTATAAATAAAATACAGATTGACTTGCCCAAGTAGTGGAACGCAAACAAGATCTAGTAAGTATAGAATAGCTTCAATTCAACTTTAAGCTGATTCTTTAGCTCCGAGTTTATTTTCCTAGGTATCTCACGAAATGAAAACAGAAATGAAGGACAGAAAGATAGTTCTTGAAGGATAGTTTCTTTGACCACCTTAGAAGTAAGCTATGTCAACAAAGTCAACTCCAAAGTTATTTCTACTTTGGTAAAAATAAACAAAATCTTGTAACTTGTAACAAGATTCTTACTGAATGGCGAATGTCATACATCAGTAGCAGTTATTAAGTTATAAACCAAGTATCAATGCAGTGTACCATGCAATACTCTTAAAAGTAGCATTATATCCATGTAATTTGTTAACATTGTATGGGAAAACCTAACTCAGTATTGTATACACAGTACAAGTAAGTCTAAAAAATTTCTATGCTGATGATGCTCCATAAATTTGTGTTCATTAAGTCTTATTGTCGCTACAAAATAAATATTTCAGCTCAGTGCTATCACCTTATCGTTCACGATCTGAGTCAAGTGCATTATACATTTGCCACTCTGGCAGCAGTATGCGACAATCCTACATAAAAATGATCAATGCACATGTTTCGTAATCCGACACGAATGACGCAATAAAAAATCTACCACTAGTATATCTGTACAGGTACAGAGATACACTTAGAAATCGACTACTGTGTGGTAACGATTACGATACCACACACGTCGTATAATATGTGAATTAATTTTATTGCTGCAGCCTGAGCCTCACTGCTACACATAAACTGGCAAACTAAATTGAACTCATCTCTAGAGTGGTTTTCGCCATTTATTCCCACTCAACTGTCTGTTTTGCATCCTTAGATGTTTGGTCAGCTTAACTGCGCTGTTCTATAATACTTTACTTATTTCATTGGATCTTAACTTGAGTAAGTTGAGAATTTTCAGAGTAATCAATAGCTTCAAAACATTTCAAGTTATTCATGTTACTACCTGGTGCCTGGTACGTGCAGCTTATAATATGCAATGCAAAAGTATCGATATAATAGAAGTTATATAAAAGATTTTACAATGTTCACCTGATCCACCTACGCAAATTGACAAAATGAACACAATACTTTTGTTGCCAACTTTTTCGTTCTTGAAAAACCATTTAAGAGAATGAAAAATGCATGGTAATAGAATTGGCAATCGATAATGTAAATATTTCTTACTGCAATTTCCATATCTCAATGTAGGTGGTTTAGGTGTTGTGGCAGTTGTTTGATTACTTCCTTCAGTTACATTGGCTACGGTTGAGGTTGTGTGTACAGAAGTGCTAATGGTTAGCACGGAGCCCGCACTTGTGACATTTCCTCCTGCTGGGACTGTCGTTCCTACTGGGGCTTTGGTAATGACCAGAGTCGGAGGGGGACTCGTGTGCCCTAGGAATAAATAAGATGAGATTTTTAAAAAGGATAATAAAAACACATGCATGTCTACATGAACTGTGATGGGAATTATTTATCCAGAAATGCAACCTACATATCTATACTTCCACTTACAGATAAAGTATGCCTATCTAACAAGAAGAGTTTTTGAGACGGTCGTAAAGAGATTAGAAATGCTGGTCGTATTTCATATAGGAAAACCTTGAAATAACTTCATGCATATGCTATAGAAAGGAGGTAAATAAAGTTTAAAAGTTTGGAATGAGTAAAGCTATTACCGGGAGAAAAACTACTGTAACCGAAATCCCGCTCTCCTATACATGTTACAGTGCAGTCGAAGACGGCAGGCAATGACGGCTGCTGTGATCGGAATGTCAATTTCATTTTTCCAGTATCCGAGTCGTAGATTTTATTCTGTCTGGGCTGTCTACTCCCGCAGAATCTATCTTTCAAAAATCAAAATTGGAATTCAGTATATCTCCCTCAATCCTCAAATCAAGACTCAAGTAAAATACCGCTCCGTCCTTCTTACTCCCAATGGCTTCAATCATATTTCCACATTTTCATAATA
>JAQFYB010002555.1:0-23879 GCA_034694085.1 Pogonognathellus longicornis
AAATACACACACATATGGCTGATGCCAGAACCTGTGTTCTTTCATACGTCACAACTTCTATACAGTAAACCCTCTGAAGATTCAACCTGGTATTATAGGGAATTTTGGGTCTACTCACCTTATTGATTAGAATTAACTCGAGGAAAAAACGACACGATGGGAAAGAAAATAATAATAATAAGAGTAATGTTGTACGTGTGGGCGACAAATAATATTGGCTCTCTGACTTGGCATGTGTACATTGGGATTTTGGAACGAACTACACCAATAATACCACGATGTTCCTATATCCCGATAAACTGGCAACGATATCAATGCTTTTACGATATGAAATCACACATATATCGAGTATACATATTATATATAGTATACCAATACATATATTAGTATATTGAATGTAGATACAACAACAAACAATAAGTTATCGTTTGGATTAGTTTTTATGGTTCTTCAGTTTTCGATATTCGTCAGATAGACCGGCAAGCAATAAAAGTCTACATGCAGATTGTATGATCAACTACACCTTTCTGTAGATGCCACAATGTCGATGTTGGAATATATGCTGTAATAGATTTTATGTCGAGAATTGTGTGTGGGTAGACAAAGATACGTAACGTACTAGTGTCAACACCAGAAAAACTTATTGTGTATGTGCAAACTTCGTTTGAAACACTTGTGTGTGTTTATTTGTACATTTACTAGGACATTATTGATATGTATGGCTTGAGACATGCTGTCAAAGTAAAATATGGAGTGCACTACAGAAGATGCACTTTGTAAATGTAGCATCGAAGGGGAAAGTCGGTAAATTAGAAAAAGAAATGTTGAAATCGTGTGTAATTGTAATTTACACGGAAGGAAGAGCGTCTTTGAAGGACTTACTCGTGTGAAATCTAAAAAAGTTGATACAGATGCTAACAATAAGTTTAGTAGGCCATTTATTTTCTCTCGCAATTCATATGTCAATGTACAAACAAAGCCTTCTGGTTTCATGGCAGCAGAAAATTTGGCTGGATTTCTTACGATTTCATTTTCGAGTAAGCTTCTAAAATGTGTTGTGTTGAAGAGACTTTGGAAACTCATCAGCTTTTTATTCGCTCGAGCTGCAACCATTGGACTTAAAACTCTTAAGGCGGACACTCTCTGATTTATAAGGTAAACAAAGATAGCAAAAGTTCATCAAAAGCTTGATTCGGGCCAGATAACCAATGTATAAGATGAGATCAGACTGGCTCAAGTTGTGATACTCACAAAAGAGGAGATTGAGTAGGATAACTCAACAACTGCATGCAGCATTCACCACTTTCAATCTTCTACTACGCACTTCGAAAAAACTTAAAGCAAGTGAACACAAAATATCTAGGTACAAAAAGAACACTGTTTTACATGGCAATTGGACGAACCATTAAATTTAAGATATTATGTTTTAATATGGCTAAGGTTTTAAATGAGAACATGAAGAAATGCAATTAAGGTATAGTATATGTGTAGTTGTTAGCAAACAATTTTTTATCGCTTGGTGAATGCGAAAGGGAATACAAGGTACAAATAGCAATGAGACGAAAGCTTAACAACGTGGCAGTGTATTTTGATTTCTCATGGTTTGAAATCAGTTTGACTCCTTTTTGCCTGCCTCAACTCAAGGCTTGACACAAGGACTGAGTTAAGGTATATGAGAAACCATGTAAAGAAGCAACATGGTTGCAATTGGCTTGGTTATGAATGATTCAGATCCACTTTGCTTGCTCTACTGATAAAGATTTCACTCAATGGGTTCTAATAGCTGCGTGCAAAATTAACTTCTCTTGTCATTTTTCATGGAGACCTGCCAAAAACTTTACGCTGAGCAAATTCAGCATCTCAGACTTCCTGTGAATAAATTAAACCACATTATTTGCTCGTTTCCATATCTTTAATTTACTACGTACGGTTTAGTGAAAAAAATTATACACTGCTGTAAAAATTAAAATAATGAATTAAATAACAATATACGATTTCCCTTCACAAATTGTTTTGCATAGAATTATAATTTTCAATAAGATAAGTTCTTGAGAAATTATTAATTTTAGAAATACTTTAGGTATAGTAATATGGTATTATGTAGTCCGGTGTAAAAAATGCATGATTTTTTGAAGTCCTTCTACAGTTGTTGAAGATTAACGGGAAAAGTATGTTACCTTTGCTTGTGACATAATATATTTACTACTATATTTATTATAATAGTGGGCAATATTATGAATGATGAAGTGGAAAGTCAGTGTACCGTCAACGACATAGTAAGGGGACAGTGAAGTAGAATAATTGTTAGTTTGTGTTGCACACAGCAAAATATTTTATTTTTAACCCATGTTTACTAGCAAGCAATCTGTGAGTCAATGTTTCAAAAACATTTTCGTGTACTAAACTTGTACTAAATATGTCAGATTGACATATTATAGGTAAAGGTAGGTAATATGCCTCATTTACTTGATATGTGAGTGGTTTGAATTGAAGATACATAATTGGAATTGCATAGTATAAAAAGTAATAAGTTACTTTTACCCACAATTAAGTAGTACTAATTGTGGACTGCAATTTATAAATTCAGGATACTTCGTCGATGTATTTCCCCATAAGCCAAGGTGTCCTAATTAGTGTTTATAAATAGCCAAACGTTACATTTTAAAAGAGCATTCTAGATGATTTTCTGCAAGTCACAAATGGAAGTGAAGAGAGAGTAATATCATCTTTGTTCACTGAATCTCATCTTGTCTCACATCCCAAAAAAGTTGCCATGAAATCCAAAGATAGAGCTGCGAGCTCATCTTTTTGGCCGAGGGTAAGCCATTATTCCTTGCGATTACCCCATTGCATTTTCAACTTTTCTGGTGACTTCACAATTCATAGAGTTCACACGTAATACATCGGCTGCAGTTTTCTTGCACACTTTTAGATGCATCCATCATTGAGTATCTCAGATTACAAGCATCTGGTTTCCAACCCATTACTTCTCTTTTCTTCATCTACTTCGAATCTCACACATCATTAATTACACCTCTACACAATCAGTCGTGTTATAGCAAAATGTCACATATCTATTCAGTTAGTGGGATGTAATTAATTGCATTTTGATTTAGGTAATTGAAAAACAGATTCTAAATATTTCTCTTGATCCTTTTCTTTAATTCTACAATTCAATTACTTCGCATAATATTATGTATGTTGTATGTTTCACATTATTGTTATTGTTGAAATTAGTGTTAAACAGTACTACACATTTAATGATATACTCAAATAGTACCAGTTAGATTGTTAAAGATATTTGATTTCAACAGATTTCCATATTATACTATTTACCAGTGCCGTAACGAGCCTGTCCCGGCCGTGAGGAACTATTCCCAAGGCCGTATATAGGATTCTATTTCGCGAGGGGCAAAATACCAACATAGTGCACAAAATTTTCCATTATCGCGCGAAGCGCGATAAATGTTAACTATTATAAGCAAAAATCAATCTAAAACGCATTTATTTTTTTGCACTTTTTTTTGGTAAAATAACGTATACTCTACAACACATACACATGTGAATAGGTGCCTCACTAATCAATTTATGTGACTAAAATTTGTTGATGATTGGACAATATTTTTTGGAACATGCATGCCGGTGATCCCGGCCGTTTATGTCCCGGCCGTGAGGACGTTCCTCACCCCCCTTATGGACGTTACGGTACTGCTATTTACGCGTCCTGATGAAATCAATGTAATGCAATGCCTCGACAAAAATATTAAACAAAAAATACAATTACATATTATATCAATTGAATAGGTCTTCCATGATTTGTATAAATAATTTATCATATAAAATTACTAAATCTGACTAGTTATCATATTTCATATGATCAACGAATACTATTTACTTTGCAGGATATCCTGTTCTTCTAAAATCTAGATAAAGGATAAAGCTTTTTAGTAAAGTAAAAGTTTTAGTTTCAGTAGCGATACTAAACAGCATTAACCTTGTGAATCAAAGTTGTATTATAGGGTCAAATTGATTGCACAGAAACACTAAAACACAAAAGATACCTAATCTTGTCTCATTACTGGCGTTGTTGAATGTAAATTGTCTAGGTGAGGGTTATAATTTGATCTACATTAACGTTTAATTAAAGTTAAACCTAACCTACGTGGGATTTAAGTAACCTAACCCCTGCTGTGCAATACACACCTCCCATTGGCATGTCCCACATTATAGCAAGTGCATATTCACATAATATTAGCTGGGAATTGTTGTATGCAGCGACTTATCCTGTTCGTAGTTTCGTAGGATGACACAGACTGCAAACACAAGGAGAAAGGCAACTTGAGAAGAGCAGGAGCTGAGATTTGCATAGACATTCAAGGCTCACGTACACTGCAACTGCACTATTGTACTATGCAGTTGGTAATTGAATCTGATGTGCATTAAATTACTGCTCTTAGCCAACAAGATTTGTTAAGTACTACTAAATCTAAATTCCGCAATTTACACAGCGTGTGTGCACGTATAATGAACAATAATGATGTGACACGGCATATGTTATCTTTTGTCTTCTCTTGTGTGTGTCCGCTGCTCTTTTTCATGGAAGTCTGCCGATGTGTTTCTGTGTGCATTTGGTTGGGTACACCATTGAATATAATATAGGTAATGGCAATCCCAGTGCAGTAATGGTAACAGTAGACTGACTGAAATGCAATCCTCCACGTCAAGTCCCAATCCAATTCTTTTACCATGTCATAAATCATGCTCCTGACAAGACAGACGTTGTTGTTGTTTTAGTCGGCGAGACTTTAGCGATAGTAGTGCATTGTTCTAATCTACTTTCATAACGTCGCCTCTCTACATTTTTTAGTCGCTGTTTTCAAGGCGTCGTCGTCGTCAGTCGTCGTCGTCATCAACGTCCCAAACAAGAAATGCATTTGACGTTTCTGCATATTAGATTGAAATTGCATGCAATGTGCATTCTTAATGGGTCTATGTGCTATGAATATAAATGACTCTGAATGGAAAGTGCTACTAATTTAACTCTTTTGCAAACGAATTTTATGCACTTGTGTCATGTAAATATAAAATGCATCATGCAGCAGTCTACAAATAACTCACCAATTTTTAAATGAAAGGAATTTGACAAGTGCGAAAAGATCACAGGATAAGATGCAGACAGTGGACAGACGGAATACAAATTACTGAATTGCACATCGGCATAGGTAAAATAGTGAAGAATTTACATGTCCTGTCTAGTGTACATAAATCTAATAAAAGATATGAAGAAAAAGACACTTTAGTCCAGGGTTTTCAGTATACAACCGAAGGTATATATAGTTAACAATTAATGGTAGGAAAGGAACTAGGTATATATTTTATAACCTTGATAATTTTACAATGGATATGTTTGAGTTGTTTTGTAAGCATTTGTGGAATCATTTAATAATCAAAAGTGCATGTAGAAGTAGGGCAAACGGTAATTTTACGAGAAATAAAATTGAAGCTCATTTTTTCCACCAATTCCACCAAAATGGAGGGCTCTGATTGGCTACACCGTTTATACGACACTTTGTATAAAACGTATACCCCTTCCAGGGCTCCAGCTTTTGAGCTTCAATTTTATTTTTATTGAAATTACTTAATTACTATTTGCCCTACCTCTAATATAATTTGTGTATAAATAGCAACTGTTGACTCAAAATCAAGTCACCTAAACTTCCAAATACCCTTTTGAGACAAATATGCGATTTTCTGAAAAAAATTCATAATGCGATAATATTTTTGAAAATGCTCTCTTAATAACCTTGAATAAATGCCAGGTCGTGTCTAATGTTTTTGAATCACCAGTATGTATGTATTTTTTTAAATATAAAAACGTACTAAAATTCTCTGGAAGGTTCCATAATTAAACGTCGCTGTAATGCAATGCAAATGTAGCATGTAGGACGTGACGATGAAAATGATGACCTACGTCATGAAGGATGTAACCGATTGACACCATTTTGAACTGGACTTTTGTCCAAAATTTGTGAAGTTTGAACGAATTGTGTAAATTCGTTCTTGACATCCTTGAGTTATCGCTTGGATAGATAGACGAACGGACGGACAGATAAATCATTTCTATAAAGTAGCTTCCACTACTTAATGAATGTGAGTAGGAGCCAATTATTGCTCCCGAGGAGTGACAGTGATGAGACCGAGACTCTTTCTGGACAGAGTACAAGTACCCGCTTTCTGAGGCTTGACTAGACTTCATATTTTCCCGTATTCAGCTTTGGCCCGGGACCCGACCCCAAAAACTGGGCCAATACTTCCATTCACGTAGTTAGTGCACAGTGTACCTAGTAAGTAATATACTTTCTTATTCAATTCCAAAAGCTTTTAAAATTTTCATAAAGAATAATTAAATATGATTAATGAGTGAAGATAAAATCTATATTTAGAAAAATTAGTTTGGTGGAATTTACCAATTTTGGGAACAAAAAAGAACATCATCATTTCCCAGAAACTCCTGTTTATTTCAACATTCAACCAGTAAATCATAGTGATCGCAGGCTAATGTGTGGAGCACTGGCGTAGCCAGGGGGGCAAGGGGGCAATCCCCCCCCCGAAATCCTGAAAAAATAGGTTATTTTTGCCCTGAAACAATTTTTCACGTATTTTACGTTCATCTTTGCCCGAATTCGCTCAAATTCAAATTTTTAGCGTATATATATATATATATATATATATATATATATATACTGTATAATAATGAGTATGAGAATGAGTATATATATACCTCATGCTTTGGGTTTGCCCCACCCCCCGAAACCAAATCCTGGCTACGCCTATGATGTGGAGCTTGCTATAGTTGTATTTATTGCTTGTTTGGAGTTGGATAGTGCAATGTTTTTCATTGTGTGCAAAAATATTCCTAATTGTAATGAGTTAATTATATAATGGATATTCGTAAAAAAGAATGTTTAAAAAATTGTTACATAAACTGCTTAGGTATATGTGATTGATTTAGTGAGATCACAATCATTAAGAATATACTTGTATAATGCTACTGATGGATGCATGGTATGTTACAATAATATGTATAATATAGACGATACAGTCCTGCTAGTTAATTTTTCACTGAAGTTCAAATTGCGTTGTGAACTTTCCTAAAACCAGTATATGATTCTTCGAAATCTATACCACGTATTATGTAATGTAGGGAAGAAGGTGAAATATTGCAAATAATATTGCTTTATAGGATGAGCAAACGGGTGCACGAGTTTAGCACGCGTAGATATTGGGACATAATAATGATAACAGAATTAGCATAACTATAGCGAAACGTTATTAACCGTTTTTGCGTCTTAAGTTTGACTCGTCTTATCTCCGATATCTCCGACGACATGATTCTTGGACGTGTCAACTTTAATTTTCTTTTTCAATTTTGGCACAATCATAAACATAGGAGGAACTCATTACATATAAGACGCAGACTACATAAAGAGAAGGGTTATATACATTACATTATACTAATATATTAAGTTGAAAATGACTAGGGAAATCATAGCTAGCTGATACGTGGATTGTATTAACTTAAATTGTCTAAGTATACCGAGAAATCTGCAGGGGAATTTCATTTTTATATGCTACTAATGTTAATTTCACAGTACACATAATATGTAAATGTTTGCATGCTTTTTGGCGTGGCTGTATTTACAAGGAATGAGGTGGAGCACAATGTATTGATGTGCATTGCGTCATTTCACATCCAATGATACTTGCAGTATATCAACCAAGGCAAGTAATTTTAGCTTTACAATTATGTGCAGAGATGAGCTTATCTTTTTCTTTTGCAGTATTGTACTGTCCGTCTTAATTTGCATACAATTACGGCTGAAAAGATGAATTTTAATGGGAATTTGAAATTCTGTTTAAAAAGTCTAGACATACGACCGTCGCCCTAAACCATACGTGAGTGCATACGAACAATGCTCTTCTGGTAGTGACTGTGGCGATGAAGTGAAACTGGTTTTCTTTACCTTTGAGACATGAGTTGTTGTGTGTATTCGCAGATATTGTGGATGGTCAGAACCCGATGTGACTTTGCAAAATTCTGTGTAATGTCAACTGACAATCTAATGACCCAATAACGAGCTCCAAGCTTTTTCTTAATGTGTTTTACCACGAAAAAGCTATTTTTATGCTAATTTTATGTGAAGCAGTTTTCTAATTTCTAATTTATTTATTGTTTGTAATTTTCAAACAAACAAGGAGGAAACGTTCAAGCTGCTCTTGTGCCTGTAAGGCTGACAGTCATTGCGTAATTGGGAATTTTGTTTTCGCATCTCTCAGACAAGATCTGTTCCGAAGTATTTACCTTTAGCATTTTCTACAATAACATTGTGCTTACTTACGAATTGAAACTGTTTACTAATATTCCAAGTTTGACCTGTATCAAGAAGATACGTTTGCATGCTTAATTTCCTCAAGAAAATTCACATTTCTTATTTCTGACAATTTTTTACAGACAGCAGTCCCACCAGCATCAAACTACTCAAACTAGATTTGTATAAACAATTTATTCATCACGTATTCCTAAATAACATTTTTACACACAATACTATGCTGCTCAATCCTACATGAATTTTCTGTAGTAGTAGTAGTGTTGACTATGGTTCTGATTTGATCTGTTATAGTTATATGTAACTATGCTATACTCCTAATCTGCGTATTTTTGTACAAAATACATATAGTCATACTTTTACACAATATTACGCTATGATACTATACATGACTGCTGTGACAGATCTCTTTATACTGATTATAACAAATGTATCTAGCATATTATGTTCATTTATAGATGACGCAGTAGAAATCTGTGTACAGGAGCTGAAGACAAGTGTGTACATAGAAGCAGTAATTGACGAAGGTTGCTTAATGCTTGTTCTGCAAATAGTGATGGATATTAAACACAGTTATGAAAGAACGGATGTGGCGGTGCAAAGAGAGTAGAGAAAAATATGGCTGATGTGCTGACTAAATGTAAGTGAGAGGTCAACCAACTTAGCAAGAGAAAAGATAATTTTACTCTGGATCGACGAAAGTATCCAGAAGACACCAACAAGTCTGCCGAGCCCAAATATACGAGAATAGTATATGTTGCAGATAATAATGTTGCAGATACCGTGAGCCAATAAGTCATCTCAAGATCAAACTTAGGGATGTGTTGGCCACTATATGGCAGTATGGCACTCACTACCAACAACTTGGCTCTTGCTCGTCTCCAATGAATACAGTAGTAAATCAGCACCGTTTGGCTCAAGATTCTATCCAGACTCATTAGGTGTTCTTACGCACTTATTCACTCACACTTAAACTTGTCTTGTTTACTCTGTCTAAATATAACGATAAATACTTTTCTTCATTTTCCATTTTTCAATTCCTTAACAAACATCGCATTATTATCATCGTCTGCCTTTCAAACTCATTCCCATCATCCCATCCATTTCACCGCTTTTAAAATGAGTTATTTATGCAACTATACAACAAAAAATTTGTTTTTAAACTTATTGTATAGAATTGTTAAAATCAGATCAGGGAGAAGTTCTTTAAGTCGTTAATCAATGCAATGCAATGATGAATATTTTTATTAAAATCCTGATTCATGAATTATGTATTACATCAGCTTTAAAATAAAATTGTAGAAATACACTTGACTATACTCGAATTAGTAATTCAAACGTACATAAATCCTGTGTAAGTAGTTTAACAGTTTGAAGAGGCAACAAGGGAAGGAATGAATGAATGAATCTCAGAGAAAACTTAAACAGCAAAAATTGTGTGAGCATGTTCATAGGGATTATTAATGAGATAGAAATTTGCGTATCAACACTTTATTTAATGCCTTTAAAAAGTTAAAACGCATTAAGAATGAGTACGAAAAAACAAGTTGATGAGAAGTGATGATTGCAGCAGTAAATAATAACATTTGACCATGATAAAACATATTAATACTCAATTCATAATTCTGAGAATCAAATTAATGTAAAGGCAAAAAATGTTTGTGATGTGATGCCGAAAATACAGAAGTTTCATTCAATATTTACCAGTTAAATACGTGGAACTTACTATTTCGTACTAGTGAAATATAATCTATCAATACAAATGTAGATTGTGTGGTCAATATTACAATTTATATTGAAAATATGTTCCATGAATGTTATCAACAGACATTATATTTTATGCATAAGAATTCAGTTTATATAATAGTGTGTAGTGTAGCATGTCACTCACTTGTCTTTGACCACCTTTGACTGGAAAGAAAAATGGAAAGGAAACTGGGTGTATGAATAAGAGACATAGAGGTTACTAGTTATTTATTACATATAAATATTTTGTGTAGTAAGTAAATAATATATAGAATTTGTATCCTACTACAGCTTTGTATACCAAAATAAAATGCAGAATGGTAAATAAGTTGAAAGTTTAGCCAGAGAGTAGGATAAAGTTACTGTGGTTGAGAAAATAAATGCAAATATGTTATAGGTTGGGGAATGAGTAAATAGTGAATGGGACGTTCCATTTGTTTCTCAATCTTAAGACTCGCAATCAGTACGAGTTAAGTAAGCAATTGAATTATGACGCTCATTAGTTAAAATGATGAATTTGTAAAATTTGAGTGAATAACTGTCGCATGAGATGAGGGCTAATGGACTTACTCAAGGTCTCTGTTAATTTTTTGCTTGTCAATTAGCTGCGAGTGCTGTAATTCATTTCTTCTTTGATGGGCCAGATTTTGTCAACTCAAGTTAAATCACTATTCAGTATTCACTAATTTAATACCTACAAATCACGATGTTAAATCAACCAATAGAAAATAGTGTGTTGGATACCGACGAAATAGCAAGAAAACAAAAATAAAGTCACGATGATATCATACTATGCTACTGTTACTCAATGATTCTATCTCAGATAAATAAAATACATAATAATTACTTTGTGCAAGTATTTACTGTCAACTGTGCCTACATACATAAATTTTACTATCTGGGTTTCTGAAAGGTACACGGTTTAAGGTACGCCATTTACATATTTATGCTTGAGTCTCATAAGGATGCAATACTTGCTTTTAAAAACAAATGTATCAGAATATAAGTTGATTATTTTAATTGCAAATCGTATTTGAGCTGAATATTGCCTAATATTAAAAATGTTTTTCAAGACAGATGACAAGTACTTAATGTATATTGACATAAATGTCCATGAGGCTGTTTTAGTTCCAGGCAATTGGATTTCTGAGTATTTGCTAAAGATGACTCACTTAGAAACAACTTTATTATTTCATTCGATATTTTTCGGGAATTGTGACAATTCTGCCGCTATCTAGTTACAATTAATGATACACGGACAAAGAATTTTTTTATTATTCATTTACAAGTACATATGGAGTTTTTTCTTTCCTTATACCTAGACTTCAATTTATATTAGTTGCTTATATTTTCATAGTAAAAGGGTTTTTGTGTGGCATAGCCTTGACATGCTTAAAAATGACAGAGTCGGGAACATGTTCTTGGAACTCCTTCATTGTTGTAGCATTTTAAAAACCTTTTGAGTTGCAGGAGTGAATTCGTTTACCATACGTAATAATTTGCAAGGTAATCTTTATACAGGAGGTACTTGATACAGTAGTTCACACATTCGTAAATATGGCATAAAGTACAATATAAGCATGTGTTCGCAGAATAAGAATACATTTTCAACAAAAATTATACTCAACTTTTTAAGTTTAACATTCATAGACTTTGTGAATTTCTTACCTATAGGTACTAGATGCCTAACTTAATTTTCACCAGGGTAAAATTTAGTTTTATGGTTTATACTATCACAACATATAAGTGCTATCATTAACTTGGTTTACATTCATTTAATCTTACAAAACTATAAAGTACAATCCCCGAACTCAAGCATTGTAAACAGTGCAGTGGCCGCGTATTACATGAATAAACTCTATCATCTTTATATGTACCACGGGTCTAATTGAAGGTGAAAGTAATGAGCTCAATGTTTATAAGTTGAAAAAATTTGATTTGAGACGAGGAAGTAACAGATCGAAATGCAATGTGAACGTACATGTAGTGAAACACCTATTTATTTATACACAGTCTATGCAGTGCCAGTACACATGAACGAGCATGAACGCTCGTAAATTACTCAATCATATATAATAATATTATAGACTCAATCTTTTATTATCTTTGTAGACAATCACCAATCGAGTTGAAGAATAATTGATGACTTGGTAAGGCATTGACATATTTAAATATAATTTCTGACCTGTTCATTTGCTATTACGCCCCTACCAATATACCATTTATGTCTGCATGCTCGTTTATTGGTAAATTGAGGCTGTCTATGTACTGTACTCGTTCGCTGATCTCATTCATTTTCACTGTCTTGTAAACTCAAAATCAAGGAATGTGCCAATATATTTTATAGAAATACAATAAAAAGGTTTTTCTGGATTACATTTATGAAGGAATGAGCTCACATAAAATTTGCTATTACTTCGGTTTTTACAATACTACATACCTAACTATAGTTATACATAGCATACATATAATACTTTAAACCCCTTACTGAACTCGAATGATGTGAGTCAATAAATATATACTAAGGCAATGCACTCACTAATTGTAAAATTGAGATGAATGTCTCTTCCAAGTTTCATGTCATTTAGTTACCAAGTCAGTATAGACACGTAGTTTTAGGAGGTTAAAATGCAGGAAATCAGCAGTTTTTATTAGACATCAGTAATATAAATATGTAGGTATTAAGTATAATATAACTAACCTTAGGACTTCGTAACTATTTTATAGTCAATAATTGCAGATACGTGCTGCTGCATTTTATTTTCACTAAAATATAATGAACTTAATAGTTAATGGTAGTTCGTTTGTTGGCTGAAGAATATTTACCCATAGTCTAAGGTGCATTCATTTCAATTTGATTTTTCATTCGTTAATTAAGCATAATTTGAACTTGTAACGTAACTCAAGAAGTCTTTAAAGAGCGACATAGCGATTTACAAACACTATTATATACTGTTGGCAAAAGAAGTAGTTTTACAGTTCGGCTTGTAGTTTTGTAATGGTAGGTACTCTATAGGACTAAAATTGATTGTATGGCTAAAATCTTAATTTAATGGATTGTTAGTTGAATTCATGGCATTAGGTAGTTCGGTTAATGGCTAATAGCTAGAGCCTTAAGTTTGGTATAAGATTGAATGACAATAAGCGACGGACTTTTGACGGGATGCATCCTTTTAATCGTTAATCTGACTAATAATGTTGGCAATTAAAATTCCTTGTGCATTGCACAGCATGCAATAACACGAATTTAAAGACTCATAATATCTAAACCACAATTAACTAGTTGTATCTAGTTAGAAAGAATACAACTGAAAAGACATGCAGTCATAATGCTATTGTAATAATGTCTTATAATTCTTCATCCTGGTACTGTTCTTCTGACACCCACCGCCCATTCCAAAGGTAATGCAAAGGGTTGACTAACCTATTATACAAATTGAGAGCCAGCTACCTACACCACAGCACAGGTAAGTTGATGGTTGAACTAAAGGACTTGAACGAAGCGTTTCCTTCTGTGCGCTTAAAAGTTTTCTGCACTAAGATATGTAGCAGTGGTAGTGTGCAGCACTCTCTTACTTGTTAATTCAACTCACTTGTTGCTTATTGTTAGGTTATTCAATTTAATGTTCAGCGAATTCGACTGAACTCGATATTCTTCTTACTTGTTTTCTCTGAGAATTTATGGAGATTTAGATTTACATGACAGGTAACGTTAAATGATTAACGCCAGAACCGTATTCTTTACAAATTCTGGGAAAATCCTTTCATGTGAAACAACAAGGCAATTACACCCAAGCTCAAGTAGATCATGACATTGACATGTCTTCAGTCAACATGCCATCAAATGAATCAAATTCCTTAAAAGACTGCTGCATGCAACCAATTTTCAATACTTCACACATAATTCAATTTACATACACATATCTGTACAACCATCTGTTCATAATTCAGCATAATAATTTTTTGAGATTAAAGTTTTCATATAAGGACAGTTGTTTACAACAAGTTTAGAATTTGCACAGAGGTTCACACACATTGTATATAACTCTTGTGTTCTTATGTGTGCTGATAAGTCGTGCTATTTCAAATAAAATGACATGTATTTGAAATAAATGAACGCACGTATTGAGAAACATTACTGAGAATTTTCAATTTTCAACAAGTGAAATGGTAATTATAGAAATGATAGTAGAGATACCTAGGTGTAAGGTGTAATGTAACGGAAGATTGTGTGTGGATTGTGTGTTTTTGTTTACACGAGGCTCACTCTCTCCAAGATTGTGCGTAGAGTGTAGTGTAAGTGTACACTGTACACACTACACACACAAGAAGACATAATATGTTTTGATAAGTGAACAATGTGATGGGATAATAAAGTGTATTGTTTGAGCAAGTACAATGGTAGTGCAGTAGCACAGTAGCAACGATGGGTTAAGTTATAAGCGAAACAACGATGGTTCTGGTATAATTTATGGCCCAGAGGCGACCTTATCATCGTGTTGAAATCAATTGGTGATACTGATACATACACGCTCACTTTACCATTCTCCACTGCACATCAACATCACATCATCATAATTATCCATGTGCATAGCAAAATAGCAAATGGGATGTCTATATGTACGAATAGACAATACATTACACATTATAATATTATACGAGCATTAGACACTAACTTACATTCAATCAGTTGAGAAGCCGGTGCGGGGCGACGGACTGACGCCACGGAACTAACTTATTGGAAACTTTACGACTTGATTTTGCTTACATGCGGTTGCAGTTTATTGATGGCCAGGTTGACCTAGCATGCTAATTGAGATGATCTGGTCACTAGCATAGTAGGAGGGACAACACAACACCTAATAACTTATCTATCTGCACAAATGTATACACTATATCCATCTCGGTGCAGTTTTATAGCTTTATCCCATTACCTGATCTCATCTGTTCACAAGTTGAGATCAGATTCACATCATTCACTTTACTTTGTATTGTAGAACTTTGTCTTTTTATTTACTACTGCCACGTAGTATTTGCATGTAAACGCGTTTCTATTCTCACTCGCATATTGCAGGCAAAAATTGGTCAGGGCTTGTATTGCATTGTTATTATCACAAAACTCAAAGATGGGCACTCCTTACGCTTGAAGTCGGCCGAGAATTAAAATCCAAAACATCCATTAAATACAAAGCTTTATAATAATAATACATAGATCTACCCAAAGCCGTATTTAGGATTCGATTTCGGGAGGAGCGAAATACCAACATGACGCACAATAGTGTCTTATCACGCGAACGCGAAAAATATAAGCACTTTAAGCCGAAATCCATCTAAAATGCATCATATTCGCGCTTAGTACGAAAAACTTTATTGGTAAAATAACCTATTTTTTCCGATTTCGGAGGTAGCAATTGCCCTCTTTGCCCCCTCCTAAATACAGCCTTGGATCTACTTATGTACAGACTATTGTCCAGATAAGGATTCACGTTTTTAATATCAATCTATTTTTCATTTTTTAGGGGTTAGTAAGCAAACAAGATTTTAACATTTTCGCACTTAAAAATCATGGCGGTACCTATATTAAAACTCTTTTGAAATGTTTTGCAGAAATTTTGAAATAGACGCTATGGTATATATATACTATATAGTTTGTTATATTAACAACGTCCTAAACTGAAAGAGATACATAAAGGGATTTGTAGTATTTATTGCACATAATTGTGTTTGGTTGCCCACCTTTGCTTGAATTAGAAAAGGAAAAAGCAAGGCTTGTTGTTTTTGGCTGTGTAAGTGTATATTGATGAATACTGTATTTCTACCTGTCGGTCTAAAGTCTAAAGGGCATCTACATCATTTCCTAACAAACTAGAGCAAATCAGATGAAATACATTTTGCAAATACTAATAATCATATTAAAGCAGGCAAGGCCCCTTTCTTTATTTGCATATTATTGTAAATAATATTATTCGCACACACCATTGCATTGCAAGAACAACAATACGGTTGTATTTGTACTCAGAGTAATTAATATTAAAAGATGAATGCGATTGTGTGCAACCTAATCTAATGTAACCTGACAAAACCAAACCATGGACTACACTACTACTCTACAATCATTCTATGACAAAATGACAAGGAGCCGCCGTTCAGTCTAGACAATATAAAATCAAAACAATCTCAGCAACCACTACAAACTACAACTACATATCTACTAGTAGTAGTATTGACTTGTTTCTGAATGTGAAATACATACAAGATTTAGCTTAGGCATTGGGCAGGTCGTGTTTGATTTCAGGGAAAGACAAGAGACAAGACAACAAGCTGTCTTGTCGTCGACGTGAGAGACCTGCTAATTTGATTCGCCTCGTCCATTAAACTTTGATCGATTAGGTGTAAATGTCACATCACAACGATGAAAATAATTGTACAACTCTAATAAAGTCATTTATAAAAACCTTTATCTCTTAATTAGTCAACAACAACAAAAACAACTGCCAACGCTTCTATATGACGTCTGTTGCAACGCATCGTCTCTCGTTTCATACAAACAAATATATTGCACCCTTTTCTTTATTTGTACACACACACACTCGACTCATAACACACACAAACAAACAAGAGGACCCTAGCCTATAACTAACACAACACTTATCATGTATTTCATTGGACAGATCCACTCGCCAAAATAACTTTAGACAAGTTATCATTTCTATAGAATTGTGCGTCACAACTGTGCTCAATTCAATAGTACTAGTAAACAAAAATTAAGTGTTCAATAGAATACTCAGTTATTTTCATTGAACTAAAACCCGACCTGAATGAGTCGCCTATACTGAATTTCAATTTAATTATAACTTATACTCCCACTGCACTTATTACTTGTGTGCAAAATCTTCATTTCTCCGAGGGCATGTAACAACGTTGACTCAAATGTGAGAATTACTAAGTAGATATTTTCGTATATTTTATACTGCTCTAGAAATCGCTGTTTTATTATAATTTTGGCATACATTAATTGGAAGGGCATATCCTGCTTATTGTACTCACAGATATAAGTTGTAATTTCTTACATCTCATTACTACTTAAGAATTAGCTTAAACTATTATAATAATATCGTATAGCTAATACGAAAGCAAACTCATCCGTCAGCATTATAGATTGAATTATTATTACTTTTCATTCTTCTGTTCTATCCTTCTATCTACCCTTACGCATTTTGCATACTTACCTGCGTAGAATCCATCTGTACATGTATCTAAAGTGTTATACATACACAATAATAATAATAATTCCGTAGTATAACTTTTCCTTGTTTGAATTCAATTAATCTCCAATAATGCTACACCTCTGAGTAATGGAAACATTTGATTGCTACTGTAAAGGTACATTAGCACCCGGTTTTTGATGGTTAATAACTGGCGCCAGACGAGAGACTACTTGACCTTTGCTTTGTTTTAAATTTCATTTGCGAGCAACTGTAGTTGTAGTAATAGTGGTTCATCATCTTGTCATGACATGACTTTATAATAATTACAATCACAGATCTATATTTATTGATGTGTATAGTATTGTAAATGTAAAATTCACTGTTTGACACTATTTGCAATGAGCTGAACAAATGGAAATGGAGAATTGGCAGTGCACGTGAATACAACCTTATGCACATCTACAGGAGAACTATTACACTTAAAATGATACAATATTTGCCTACTCGTGTAGACGTATAATACAAGAACACTCTCAAAACAGGATTACCTGAACGAGTAGGTGCATTTGTACACTTTCTTTGTCGTTTGTGTCCGGTTGCAATTCGCAATCAATGTATTTTATAAAGCATTGATTATCCTTGAAGTGTATGCGAATTTGTTTAGCAGCCTTGATACAACTGTGGTGTTATATTTACCTCATGGAAATATCCATGAACAATTACGGTGATTTGAATATTTACAGAGAAATACTCCTAGGTTCGCATACTTTAATTTAGAGCACATGCTTATAACCATTTGTGTGTGCTCAAGATGAAAACGTGTGAATTGGGAAAAATAAAAGCTTTTCTAAGGTAGTTGTATAGACATGGATAATAATAAACATCACCTTACTACATCTCTGTGACCTAATGCTAGTTTAATCCACGGATACGTAATATGTAGGCCATTTATTTGCTATTCTATTGGACAGATCTACAAGGAGTTGTTATTATATAGCTGTAAAAAGTCACAATAGCTGTAAAGCATTTATAGTGGTTGTTTGCACGTAGTACTTGTTTCGTCCTTGTCATAATCACTTCCCTTCAACTAATCAGAATTCCAAAGTGCATTTTTCGTTCTCAATTTCTCAACACACGCTATTCGAACAAGATAGAGATTTTACTTCCATTAAAACATACATTTGCAAGTTAAATGTTACACCATTTTCTAATTGTATGTATCATGGCTGAATCAATCCATATGAATATTTGATATGTATCTACCAAATAAAGCAGACAACAAAAAACAAAGGAAAAGAAAAGTCTTGAATCTCCTTCCAAAGTTTTTATACACTTACATATGCCATTTATTATTCAGTCTACCAATGGTCACCAATTGATTCCATATGGGTAGATCCAAATACATCATTATCATCTCAGTTTACACAAAGTTGCTTACGTACAAAGTATCTTAACTATATCTTCCGTGAGATTAAACAAAACAACATTAAATTGAATGTTTATGTTTATACAAATAATGGAAGTTGCTCTTTGACTTTAGGATGAATTTATCTAGGATTAAAATATAATGTAGTGCATTCGCAATACACAATTGTATTAATAATGATATGCCTTTGAATTGTGGAGTGTCCACTAATAGTCAGTTCAGATCAATAAAACATATAATCACATTCTCTCTTTGTATTGCAAAACCTTCTACGAAAATTATATTCCTCGAAACCTTCTAATGGACTATTTTCGCGAATTCATCAAATTAATACCAATTCACTACGAGAATTAATATCAAAAATCAAATTATGCATGCTTACTTCAAGGTAACTGCGACTCTACTGGTATTGTATATAGCATAGCAGCATTCGAACTTTTTACATACATTTGCTACAGAATCTCATTAGAAAGGTAAAAAAACAACTATTAGCACTTATGATTTCCTCGAATTTCCTTTTCAGTGAATTCATTGCTTTTCATCACAAAATATTAAATATTGTGCCTACATGGAAAAGTTCCAGTACACGGATTTTTGCATTGCAATTCCCTCAAGTAGTTTATTATTATATCATCTAACAGCAACCACAACACTAGCACAATATAAAGTAATAGCAAGGGAGATTAAAGCAATCCACCACAAACTGCATATCAATGCAAAGAGACTCAACATCAGCATTGTATTTATTTACTCATCTTTACAACTGTATTTATTCAGATATTATAGTACCTAGTACCTAGTAGTTACACAGCATCGTTTAGACAAAAGCATTCATATTTACAGTAAAAGTGGCATATTAAATTAACAAGATGAATATCATGCTACGTTACATCACATGTAAACATATTATGTGAACAATACTATACAGTAAGATAAAAGCTGACCAACACATCAATGTGTACAGTCCTTGCGCAAGTATGCACTTCAAACAAACATATTTCTACACATATACTACATGTCTTGAGACAAAATACTTGAGACGGAAAATTTTTATATTAAATTCTGGAATTTTCCATGACTATTATTAATGGACTGATTAGGTATTGTGAAACATTGTAACAAGTAAGTGGTATAGGTAGGTGCATTATTACTTCATTAAGATACTACACTGCACTGTCTGCGATTTCTGATTTCCCAGAAACAAATTATTAAACAGCTGTGACTCAATCTGCTTATAGATACAGGTAAACTATTAGTAAGTAATTTACTGCTTATCTTCCCATGAATATATACACATAAAATACGATATACCTAACCAACAAGCCTTATAGCACAGTGTGTAGAATGCTACTATACAAAAGATATAAGGAAAACCTTAATCTAGGTGTTTATACTGATCATTCGTATATGTTTTTTTTGTGTACATTGTTTCGTTTTAGATACTATTTCTATACTGCTCAATACTAAAACACTGTTTTCAATACTACCATCATGGAACAAACGTAACAATCGTCAACGTAATTCCTACCATTCTCAGAAATAATAACGGGCAAGATCTTATGCGTAAGAAAATATGAAGAGCATGTGGAATGTTCTTATTGCATGCACATGAGATAACTGCAATGTAAGAAATAACTCATTGATTGTTCTAATTACTGTTACACAGTATTGATATGACGTCTGCTCTAATCTACTCTCCCTTGGATAGGTATGCAGTGCGCTATCTTTTGCATGCAGTACTATTTAGCTACAAATAATATGTTTGTACGCATGGGGTTTATTATTATAATGTTATGAACTGGGACAGTTAGCTGTTTTGATGTTTTGGAATTGCCAATCGCCACTGATACCTACATAATTGAAGCATTGAAGGGTTCATGACCCAACGAGTCTGCATGTTGTTCAAGTATGATCTGATAATTTTGCGACCAATATTTTCAGTACATTTTTCTCGAATATCTACTTTAAGAGCCAACACCGCAATAACAAAAGTAACAGGAAAAAGCGTCTTTTTTGTCTCTGAACAACAACGAACAGATATCTTGTTACTTTTATGTGAATGTTCACGTACTTGCTTATTGGCATACCACTGCTGACTCACGTACATGCCACAGCAGCACACGAATGACTCTTAACAGCACAGATATATACAGATCATCTTCAATCTTCATAAGTATTAAAACATGTAAACAATTTTTGCAATTAGTTGCTCCTGCCCTCATCACGTCGATCACATCTCAAGTGACAAAGCTATTTTCACTACAGACGTCTCCCTCTGAAAGCGCAGTGTCTGCACGGAAGTCTATCTTGTCTCACTTCACTAATGACAATGCACAAACTATAACTTAAAACAAAAATGGCGAGTACCTTAGCACAGTGTATAGTATTTCAAAACAAAGTTTCTGTGCAAGTCAGATAGAGTATTTTTCACGAAGTCTCAACAAAAGTCTGCTAATGCACCTCAAAGTCAAATATTATGAACAAAAGTTGTCATATGATATTTGACATTCTTCGAAAGCAATTTGCTTGGCTACATCTTTATATACATTAGTATGACTATTTATCTACCCTCGTTGTATTTTATGCAAAAAAGAGTTCATTAAATTCTAGGCAATTCTCGGTTCTAAAAGTGTGCAGCCGCTTTAGTACGTAATTAATTAGTCGTAGTATATAGGTACATAACATACTAGGTATATGTATAAACTCTACTTAGACGCGTAACAAGTGGCTATACTCTTTGCTTCAGTTTAATTAAATGCACGTTTACAAAAAAATTCACAAACATTTATACCCAAAATGACAAAGTCATTGTACTACTCAAGTAGTAGTAGAGCTATAAGAAATAGTTGAACCTTGTTTTTTCATTATAGTACTGTATGGTTTCAGGTATGTATAGAACATAGCTTTCCCTGTTTTAATGAAAACCAACAATGAGTAGCAGATATCTACAAGGAACAGAGACTTTTGACACAGGAATTTGTCTAGATACCACCTATGTATAAAGCAAGCGTTGCATTATTATACGTAGTGCTAAATATAGTGTAACTAATATGCACATTGTATACCTTTACAATTCAATATACAGAAGTAGAGATGATTGACCTCGCCTGAAAGTCTTTGTTTATTGTGCTTTGTCGTAGACAAAGTTAGAGCGTGAAACATGAGATTAATAAAGTGATTTCCTTGCAACTTCCGTGCATTAATTGAAATCACGTTTGTGATTTGGGAATACTACAATTGGAATATGTAGTAAAGTAATGTAAGGTAAAACTAGATAGAACTTTCACGGGAATTCAACCTGGCCATGCGACTTTCCTACAATTACACAATAATTAACACTCATATGTTAGGCATAGACACTATACTATAGGTTAGTACAGTATTCTCACATTTATATATGTACTAACAGTACCTGCTTTATTCCGTTTTGCTTAACATGGTATAATTTAGTTTTGTATCACACTAAGTTTGTCTTGTATATCTACTATTCGACCGAACAGCAGTTTCACCAATTATTACGAATTGTTTACATTTACAGATTACGCTGAATTCGATAAAAACTTGTCTGCGTACGTTGTGACATTGGCTCTATTAATTAATACACTTTACTCGTACAATAGCTACGTATAGATATACATAATAGTGTATAGTATAGCTAGATAGTAGCAATGAATAATAATATGAGCCTTAACACGGAATTTAGTCAATTTAGTATTCTACTACGTCTGAGAGACGAGAGAAGACTTGTCGTAGACCGATTACTATGTGAGATAAGCTGTTAGTACATACGAAATGACTCAAAGTCTAGACTTTGACAAATATTTTGTAGAAAGTGATTTAAATTCGGTCGTGCGTCTTTTGATGTTAATCTATCATAGACAACGCTTTAGCCTATATACTTCTTTGTAAATCGAATATTTTGGAGTAAATATTTGTCTCTTTGATAGAGATTTGATATGTATCATTTTTATATAACCCATGCAGCTTGCATATTGTGAAGTGAAAGAATCCTATAATATGATAAGATGTAAGATAATATTATACTGCGTACGTGTACCTATACATTTAACTCAATATAAAGGATGGAATAATTTTAAAAACGTTTTGGTTCACTATTGCAAAAACTTGTCAACATGTTTTTGGTTAGTTACGCTGGTATCACCTCTTTTAATCTGATGAATACTAATACTTATGACATAAATCTTTTGAATCCATAGTTGATGTTTCAAAATGCCCACAATGCAAAATATTTGTCTCACACAAGCAAGAAAAACAATTTTAATGACCTTTTCTGAAATACAACTTGCACTACTATCTGTAGTAGTCCATGGTGTAAAATGAGGTCACAGTCACTAGCATTAACAAGCGTAATTCAGGACATGAGGATGATTCAAAATTGTTTGTTTGTGCGTTAGAGTCCTGAACTGGAGAACTTTGGTTAGTGCCAATATTATTCCAATATTTCTGACCTTTACCAATAAGTTAATGTATCTTCAACCACCCACTTAGTATATAGTCTTTTAAATAATATCAAATACAAGATGTTGCTTTCAATGCTTTCTAAGAATGAAATTGCCACACATACATTGTAATATGCACAAATACACGCAGTGACGCACAATGAATAGAAATCGTTACCGGTAATTACCGTTCATGGTAATCATTTATTTTATATTTCATTATTTATACAAATGTATAGTAGTGACGACAGCTTTTACCATGTTATTTCCTAGTATGCTGAATAATTTTTAAGTGATTAGGTTTGTAATATTATAGAACAAGTCGAAATACGAATGCATGATTGACGTAAGTGGTCTATTAGCATCTAAGCGAGACATTAATATTATAGAAAACATTTAATGTATTACATGTCTTGTGTCATGTCTCGTCTCGAATGAAACGTAAAGTGATACATATGTTTATCATACCTATCTAGATCTACCACCATATTTCAACGATTACTAAAAGGAAATCTGGAGAGACGAAAGGTGATGAGTGATAACCAAAGGTCGGAAAAATAGGTTTTCTGAAATGTCAAATATGTACCTAAATATGTACAAAAAATGGTCGAAATATTTTCTTAAATATTTTTTTTCAAAACTGAAAAATTCG